>JAGFZM010000767.1:222246-258469 GCA_017657215.1 Limnothrissa miodon | reverse complement strand
GCAGGCATTGACGTTAGCACCATATGCTAGCAGTAAATTGACCATGTCCTGGTCGCCATTCCTCACTGCAACCAGAAGAGGGCTAAACATATCCAGATTTGGACTAGCGCCCGCCGCCAGGAGCATGGCAGCCCCCTCATAGTTGTTCCCAAAGACGGTGAAATAGAGTGCTGTGCTTCGGCGATCTTCATAGTTTTTCGAGTAATCCTGGGAGAGCAGGGTGTTCACATCTAACTCACTATGGATAAGCATCTCTAAAATCTCGTCCTCCTCACACTCAGCTGCAAGGTGGAGGGGACTGATGCCACAGCGATACATCCCAGTCAAGTTGGTGTGTGGAATCAATAAGGACACAACTCTAGGTAGATAATAATAAAAAAAAAACCTCTCAACTCTCTGTGCTAAACATGTATAAAATAAACTTTTATATACAATACATACCGGTATGTCATTACACACAGTAAGATTTTTTTATAGAAATTAAAACCAACCTTGCATGTCCGTTCTTTGTGGCAATATGAAGAGGAGTCAGTCCTGCAAGAGTTTTTTTGTCTGCATCAGCTCTCAGATACAGAAGCAGCTTGACCACCTCTGCATGGCCATTCTTGGATGCTTCAAACAGGGGTGTTGCTCCATCATTAGCATGTCCATTAGTATTTGCCCCTTGAGGTAGATATGCAAATAATTAATTTCATGTGAGAACCAAATTCATCCAGTGAAAGTTAATGTATTTTGTTAGATTAGTAGGGGAAAGAACAACTCACCATGTCTAATTAGAAATTTTACCACTTCAGGGCACCCTCCTTGGGCGGCTGTGAACAATGGCTCCACGCCATGGCGACTTCGAGCCCATATCTTTGCGCCCGCATGTACTAGTAGTCTGCACAGGGTCAGGTTTCTGCTTCTTGCCGCCTCGTGTAAAGGGGTCAATCCTGCATTAGTGGCCTTGCAGACGTTCGCTCCAGCCCGTAGAAGAATCTCTGCCATGTTCTCATGGTTCCTCTCACAAGCTGGAATCATAACATGTACAGCCTGTTGGAACAACTTATTACAAGCAAAAAAACATTCATTTTAGATGTCAAATTAAGATGTGAAATTGATAGTCTTTTTTTCCTTTAAAAAGCACATACCAATGAATAGACTTGTTTCTCCATCTTTGTTAGGTATGTTGGGGTCTGCCCCAGCCCCAAGAAGATACTCTACACATTGCACGTGTTCACGACCAACAGCAATGGACAGCGGTGTGTCGTACTGGATGGTTCGCACATTGACATGTTTGGGAAAGGCTTAGGTTGGAGCCCATAGAAGCGTTGAAGGCAGAATATAGGAGATATTATGATATGGATATCACTACAGTACAAAAATGCTTGAAATAGGGATAAAAGAACAGTTTAGAAGACATACCAACTAGGAGCACTCTCAAACAATCATAAAACCCATAGTATGCAGCGTTGTGCAAATGTATAAAGCCGTCTTGGCTTGGTTTAGACAGGTATTTTTCAGGCACCTTCTTTAGTATTTGCCGTAACATGTGGACATCATTGTTCCAGATAACAGCGTTTATATCAGGCAAGACCCTAAACAACCAAACAAAACAACCGTCAGAGATAAAAACAAATAAAAAAAATCGAAGGAATGCCTCCTGCAAATAAGTGAACGCTCTACAATCATACAGAATGATTTCAAAGGTTATTGTAACAGTCTTTGTAACTCACATTTCACACAACATCTACAACATTAAGAATTATTTAGTATTCTTACTCCTTGGATGTCTGTGTTATTGCCAAAGCAGTGGTTTGAGTCATCCAAGCTTGCATAATCTCTCTTTTTCTCACGGAAAGGACTGGTCAAAGAATGGTTTCTGGCTTTTGCCTTTCCTGCAACAACAAACAAAGCCAAAAAAGATATTTGACACTACATTGATAGATATTACTTGTGCTTAATTCATTCAGTTGTGCAAGCATTACTATGTACTATAAATAATGTTTTTAGTTGTACTGTATAAAATCAATCAATTCACAGCAAATCAATTCATCATGGTTACTATGACTAAGAGTTAGATTGCGATTTAATAAGAGAGAGAAGAACGAGGAAGAGTGGCCCTTACTCATGTGTTAACCTCAGAGCTAAAGATCTTTGCAAAGTCAATAAACTGATGTTAGTAAACACAGTCATCATTTTAACCTTGACGAAATGTTTACATTTCTCACCAACATATAAAAACCACAGAGCTAATACTGGCTCTAGTGGCAAACTGTGGAAATGCTCTTAAATTCAATGGATCCCATAATTGCAAAAAAGGATATTTTTATATTTAAATAGTCCACAAAAACAGTTCAAATACTGTTGTTAACGTTTTCTTTTATTCTGGGGTTATTTATTGGTGGCTTATATTTATTTAGGGTGTCACAAAGTGCTAAACTGCGTAGGTTTGTGTGACAAATATATCTTTTCAGAATGGGCACTAGCATTTTTTTGCTCTAACTGATATATTGAATTCAAGATTCTTGCTTTAATGTAATTGAATAAACTGCGCAGACAGGTCGATTAACCAGAAATGATGACGATGATGTTAAAAACAACCTTTAACTATTTGTCAAGTATGTCCATTTTAGCATGCTCAGTGAAAATTGAGTGAGACATGATGGGGTTGTTTAAAGTGTGCTAATACTGCATGTGTTTGTATGTATTTGTTGATTTTAAAACATGCTTACTAGCTCTACAAAGCAAGATCTGAAGATATGATCAGCTCACTTACCAAAGATGAAAGTCTCTTAAATAGAAATACCTTCGTTTTTAACAGTTGAAAGCCTTTGCTCACAAACTCCTTGCTACAGTTATCTCTCACATTCAAGCCTATGAAAGCATTCCAGGTTAGCCAACTGATGACTACATTCATTTTTGCTTTGCCAGCTGCTGAGTCTAACTCGTCCACTTCTGAAATGACACACCTGACTTGGAGATCTCCTATCATAGCAAGAGGGATTCGGTAAAGATGTAATGGAAGGATTTTATATTTTTTTGCCTTGTGGTTTGCTTTGCCTTGATTTTTTGCTGTACATTTGATTACTTGAACCTCATATCTTTAGGAGTTTACATAAATCAGTTCGGTACATACTGTAAGGTTGCCTTTACTTTGAACTTCAAATACTAGTAACCCTGGGCAAAATATGGCTTTGAATGAGGCCTTTTTACTCTAAAAGTCTCTTGGGACATGGTATATTTTTATAGAAGCAAACACTGCATTAACTATATTGTCCTTCTCTTTCACAAGCAACTATTTCACACATCAGATTTTGATTTCACAGTCTAATTTTAAAGTCTTCAAGACATGCGCCTTTCCTCACTGGCCAACGAACGATGTGATATTTTGAGCAGCTGTCTCAAGAACCTCAAGAATGCCTGACACAAAGGAAAACATGGGGACATTAAAAGGCTTTTCAAACTTTAGAGGTTACAGACACACACAGAGATGGTAGTGTATGGTGTTGTAATATGTAAATAGATGAAGAAAAGGCTTACTCTTGGATTCTACAAAGGATATACCAAGGTCTAGCGAGAGCCATGTTTGTTTATGTCTCTCCAGTAAACAAAATGCTTTGCAATCTGGTATACATTACACACGCGTGAGTCTTATCCATTACACACGTGTAAGTCTTATCCATTACGCACATGTGAGTGTCTTGTGTACACAGACTGTACTCAAGGAGAATATTTTCTTTTGCTGCTGTGAAATGGCATAATGATATTAATAGTTTTGATATTTGGAAGTTTAATTTCTCTGTGCCCCTATTAGGTGTGGTAAAATTGAATCATGAATCATAGTAAATTAAAGACAATATCAATGTATGTCTCTGAGTGTCAACAGTTCCATTAACAGTGTCAAGATTTAAAGTAAAAAATAAATAACACCTTCCTGCAAAACATCTTTGGATTAACTGTACAATTCCTCAAAGTTTTTTGGGGAAGACTTTGAGGAATTGTGATTGGGTTCAATTTTTCAATAGAAATCATGATTGCAGTACAATGTTGCCATACAATACCATATCGTTTTTTTGCAGATTGTTTTTAACTGTTTACCTTAAATTATGCTTTTGTACTTACCTAAAAGATAACACATCTTGGAAATGCCAGTGTTACCTCTGTCAACAGAAACTCGTGCGGTGACCTTCTGGAGCCCTCCTGAAGAATAGTAAAGACATATATTTTTTTTTATTTCACAGCATAGAGTCGTATGAAGGTTGCATAAACATGAGCGTTATTTCCCGCAGCCTTCCAGAACACACTGCACAATTATGGGTGATGGGTAAATGCATCATACTAGCACTGCCAAACTCCCAACAACTACTGTGCAAGTAGCAAACAAAAATGTTTCTATGCATTCCCAGCCAACTTCTGTGATCTTCTTATGACATGTTACAGCTTTTTTTGCCATACCGGCAGTTACATGCATGTAAACTCTTACATATCCTGACACAGATCACCTAAAAGGACAAATTCTCATTGATAAAGAATATCAAATAATACTTGTTTTAAATACAATAGATGTATTGATATGTAAATGTCTGTTGATCAGATAAAATAATAATAATAATAATTAATAAAATGTCATCTAATCTAATGCTATATGGCTATGTAGACTTCTAAAGCTGATAAGAACCTGTGCTACACAAGGGAACAATCAATTAAATTTTAGAGGAAGCATTTAATGTGCTTTTAATTTAAGTTGCCTGACTCAAATGAAAAAGCTTGTCATAAACACTGTTAATGTCATCAAAGAACAGCTGAGTTGGGATATGTTTTTTCCCTCCCCACTCTCTTCTCCACACATTTTGTGATTCTAGACCCAGTAACTGATATTTGTCCTGGGTGCCTTGCCAGGTTATGTCTGAAATGTAAATAAACTAGGGCAAATGCTATTTTTAGCTGTCACACAAAAACAGTCACGTGTATCAGTGAGAAAACAGCTGATGATGAGATCATGCAAAATTTGTCAACAAATATAAAATTATTATATGGTTTTCAAATAAATGTCAAGGACAATAGGACAAGGACAAAGACTGTCAGTGACAATAGGACAGGCACAGAATAACAGAATAAGGCACATTTCTGAATACACCATTCATTCATTTAAAAAAATCTTTTTATTATCATAAATTCACAAACCATTAAAAATACTGCTAACAGTCATATTTGTAGCAACCTTAACACCTCAACAGTAACAATGAAATCCCACACAAAAAAGATTACAAGTTGCAAGACTATTGATGTGAATAATCAGTGAATTGTTGTTAATTTGATGCAAATCACTTCAGATCCATCTATGAAAAATTATGATCCATATATGGAACATAAGTTTTTAGTATATTATATAAATGCAGCAAACGTAGTCTATAGCCTAGAAAGCATCATCAACTTACCTGGCATGTTTAGTGTTAATTCAAAAACAGTTTCAGTTCAACAGTTCAGCACAACAATGTAATCAGTCTTAAAGATCAAGCCCTCTGTAAGACTATGGTGCGACACAAGTGTTGTCATTGGCTGAGGGGAAGCCTCGAGGGGTGTGATCTTGGGGAAAACCTACATTGCATTCATAGCCCTGCCAATGTCTATTACTTTAGGCATCCCTAGAATTTGGCTATAGTTATTTCTACTCAAGAGAACTGCACTGCTCTGCAATCAAATGAGTTCTTCATTTGCACAGGCTGTAGCCTAGTCAGTAAAGAGTAGACTGCCACCTAGTGGCTCAGATGACTTTGGAGCTTCTAAAGGCACGCAGGGACAGAAAAATAAAAGTTTTAGGTGCACTCACATAACTTTCTGGGGAATACCATACCTTTATTGTTGACAACTTGCAATGCTACAAAGTGATGCAACAATATCCTTATAACTATGTCCTAGATCACAATAAAGCTTTACTAACTCTTGCAGTTAATGGAAACTGAAAAAGGCATTGGCTGGTCTACCAGATATATGGTACGCCTATTATTGGCCTACCTGTTTGAGTATAAAGGCGTGTTTATACCAAATATATATACTCTAGAATCTTTGGTTTATACTTTAGGGGATGTTAAAAGATTTGTAAATGTGCTGCATATATTTATACTTTAAATAATCTACAGGCCAATATCCAATCTACCATTGATTGGAAAATCCTTGATAAAATTGTCGTCTCAATAAACTGCTTTCTTGATACGAGCCACTGTGCCTCATTGCCTGAAATCAGCCACAAGTCTCAGTCCCAGAGTCCACCACGATCAGTGGCCTCAATGACTACAAACCATCTGCACTGACACCCATGGTGGAAAAGTGGTTTCAAAAGCTATATGTGCATAGATCAAATTCTACTAGAGACCGGCCACACTGGCCAGACTGAGCCCTCTCCTGTACATCATCTACACCAGTGACTGCACGGCAACCCTGGAACACCATTATCACTTTCGCTGATGACACCACTCTGGTTGAGTGACAATTCTGCACTTCTGTTATTTATTACTTTATAGCATTTTCAAATTTTGCAAAGCTGCCTGAGAAGTTATTACAGCATTTGTACTGCAAGAATTACTAAGATACTCAACTTCTTACTGTAAGATTATCATCTAAATGGGATTATTTGAAATTCAGTTGATGTTAGGCCTATGTTAAAATTATGTGACTGAAGTAACCATTATTTGAAAAGTGCAGCACAAAATTAGAAAACCTTGGGGTATTTATTGACCAGTACATCTCTTTAAATAGTCATATAATTGCAAAACATTCATTTTTTTTTAAAACAAATTTTGTCGCCTTTGAAACATCGCTAAGAAAAGAAAATGTCAATCCTTTGAAAAAGCTGAAAAAATTATACATGCATTGTAACCTCTAGGCTAGATAATTGTAATGTTCTTTTATCAGGATGTAGTAATACCTACATTATAAACCTACAAATAATACAAAATGCTGCGTCTCAAACACTTACTATATGACTAAAAAACTCAGAGATACACCTTGCTTTCCTACATTGGCTCCCTATTAAATTTCAAATTGATTTTAAAATACTCCTCCTTACATGCAAATTCCTTAATGGCCTTACTTCAACATAATGATTAACTTTTTCCTTACTACTCTTCCAGAGCTTTTTGCAAGAGCTTTTTTCATAGTCATAGAATGTCAAACCGCATTTACCTTGTTATTGTTGAATTTAGGTAGATTAAGATATCCAATGGACCATACCAAAACTTCGACACCGTCTCCCGGTCCCTTCTACATCAGAGCTAGTCTTCTCTGTGAGTCAGAAGATTTAGAGTCAAGATTGTTTACTCTGGTGCTGGAATTGGGGCAGGAAAAGGCAGCCTAACAGCCTAACAGCTTGGTGGAGAAAGCTGTCAGTGCAGTTTGGTGGTACGGGAGCAGAGCGGAGGTTAAACAGCTTTTGTGCCGGGTGACTGGCATCACCCACAATTGTGATCGCTTTCCGAGTGAGGCGGGTGTTGTATATGTCCTTCAGGGAGGGGAGTGGTGCACAATTGATCTTCTCAGCTGTGTTCACTATGCGTTGCAGGACTTTCTTGTTGTAGTCAGTGTAGCTCCCGCCCCACACATTGATGCAGCTGGAGAGGATGCTTTCAATGGTTCCTCTGTAGAATGTGGTCATGATGGGTGGTGGGGCCTTTGCTCGCTTAAGTTTTCGCAGGAAGTACAGACGCTGCTGGGCTTTCTTTGCCGGTGATGCAGTGGTCGTCCAGGTAAGGTCCTCACAAATGTGCACCCCCAGGAATTCGGTGCTACTCAGTCTTTCCACAGCAGCACCATCGATGGTCAATGGCAGGTGTTTGACAACAATTTCCTTGGTCTTGCTGACGTTCAGGAGGAGGTTGTTATTTTTGCACCACATGATCAGAAAATTGACGTCATTCCTGTAGTGAGTCTTGTCCCCCTTGGTAATGAGACCCACCAGGGTTGTGTCGTCTGCAAACTACACTACTACACTACTAAACAACTACTACACTATCTATAACATTTAACAACCATAAATGTACACACAACATCTGAGAAGGCAGTAAATAATGATTTTGCAATGTCAAAAACTGATGTAATCTTTCAGAATACTCACAAACACTTTAGCCTAATTGTAAAGTGGCTAGAATGAGTCAAGCAAGTTTGGTGGCCTATTGTGCAAATAGTTTGTTGTTCCTTATGAGTACCAGTAGAGGGCAGTCTATCCTTAACTAGTTCAGAGCCATGTATAGAACTTAGTGCATGATACTACAGGGTACATTGTATTCATCAGCCTGTTTATCACAAGGCATTTTTTTTTTTTTTGGTTTTTAGGAGATGTGCATCATTTTAAAGTGTCAATTTGAAAAATGTGAAGCTACGCTCAGAAAACATATTGTGTAACCTGGATGAGTTTTGGGCTACTGTACTGTAATAAGAGGTAAAGTCAACTGGATCCTAGAATAAAATACATTCAGAAGTACAAAAATGGTAGTGCCCTAATATGTCATAGCACCCACAGTGCACTGCGCATACTTCAGCGTCAACTACAACTCCCCAGGGCTTTTGCAATGACAGTTACCAAGGAAACAATCTCATTCCAGCCTTTTTGCTGAGTAAATGAGAGAAGATGTAGGCTATAACTAAGAGGACTGTTTGTTTATTAACTTAATAGCTAATGTGCCCTCATTTTCATGAACATAATTTTCCATATGTGCAGAGAATGTGTGTCCTTGTGGTTTCCAATTTCAGTGGGAACACTTCAATTAAAAAATAATCAATATGGAATAATCAATATGGAATATTATTTAGGCTATTATATGAGCAATATTATCCCTATTCCATTAAGCTAGGCCTTTCAGTGAAAAGATTAGAATTCGGATCATATTTAATAGGCCTATCTTATATTCTATGCAGCAGAAATATTTACAAAATAGGCCTAATTATTGTGAGCTGTCCATGGTGCTGGTGGCTTATCCGTTTGCTATGGAATGTATTATGTATTTTGTGTGAGCGTAGCTCAGTTTTGTAGGCTATCCAAATATTACTGCATAATGATGAATACAATTTTAAAAAAGATAGTTCTGACGATGCAGGCGTCTTATAACATCATCACTAAATCAGTCAACGTTGCTGATCAGATGCCTTCACACAAAACCAGGGCCTAAGTGGGCTACAGGCGTAATTCCTATGTTTTTTTTTCTGATGACGAACTTGGGGGCGGCATTTGTGCTGTAGCATGTCGTCTCCATAGCAACCAGTGGAGTTGCTGCAGTGCGTTTGCGTGGTCTCTCTGTGCGTGGATTGTATTATTAGAAAAGACAAGTTCACGTCGCATTTGTGTTTTAAAAGTCTTGCTGAATATCAGGGATGAAGAATGTGTTTTGCACCACTTGTCCTTTGTAGACAATCAGCTGTCTCCAGTCGATCGAGGATGTTATTTCGAGGCACGCATAGCCCATACCAGGCTAACTCTAACGTTACAGTGAAGTGATATCGACATAAACCAACGTGACTAGTTTAAGCTTGGCGTTACTACTCGCTAGCCAGCTGATGATGACTAGCAGGGCGGAACCGGACCATAGGCGACAAGGTACCAATAGTTTGCATACTCTTCAGAGCACCTTGTAACGTAGTTTATCCAAATTCGTTTGCATTTCGACTAGATGTCGTTAACTGCACTGGACTGCTCATGCCAGCTGAGGATCATACTGAAGCGTTTCAGTAGTTTCAGGAAACTAGCATACTGAAAAAGAAAGCATAAGCTTCAAGGAGCTATAAAACATTTTCGTTTTTGAAAATATTTTTGTATTATTAACGCCAGGAAAGTAAGACAGGCCGATTAATTTCCCATCTCAACTAACTCGTCACGAACGGCATATTCCAAGGAGCGTTAGAGACACTTTGGGAAATTGTCTGCTCTTGATGTCAGCTTTGAAGTCACAACCTACCCTTTTTCATTGGCAAAGAACTGATGTTTTGGAAATGTTTGTAGGAGTAGGGAACTCTCCATCAGTTCTACCTTATGAGTTCTGAAGCAAGAGATCTCGTGGGTGGATCAGCATTCTCGGAAATCAAAGGCATTACATCCCTCATTCACAAGTTGGAGTCATGATCACGGGAGCGCTTTAACATTCACTAACGTTACTTGAGGAATAACTTTATAACCCAGATGTTTGTCAGCAAAATGACTTTGAATCAGTCCGGTCTGTTTGGACAGATAGATGATCTGCAAGACCTCACATTCATCGAAAGACCAATACGGAGGAGTTTAAAGGTATGAAACAGTAGCTTACTTAATGCAGCCTGATGATTTCACTAGCTAGCCTCGTTTAATAGCGGCCGTAGGTTGACATTTTGGCGATTCAATATTCCAGATAGCTGACATTATGGTAATGTAGGATAACGTTACCCCCATTCACTATCATTTGTTGCATTCGTTTAGAGTGAGCCCATTATACTATATGCAATCATAAGTAGCCATTGCTGTCTACAGGTTACCAACGGATGGTGCTACCACTTTTCGTTGTTTTATTTTGTTTGTTTGAATGTATCAGTATGTTTCAGTGAATAAAATATTGAATCTATTGCATATATGTGTTACTGAGGCGATGCGCCACAACGCTACTTGATGTGCATGCAATGAGGCGCACCGTGGTTTCGTGTAACCTGTGCGTTCAGAATAGACTGGTATGCGCCGGGGGTTGCCCGCTTTTCCTGCGTGACGCAGTTACTGTCAGCTGCAAGCATCACCGGCTGTTCCCCACCCGCTCTCACGCCCCTTCACTGCGGAATGAGGAGGATTTCCACTGTCCACTGCCCCCCCCCCCCCCCCCCCACGCAGACATACATGCACCCCGCCCCCTTATTTCTCTCTCTCTCTCTCCCTTTTTCTTTCTCTTTTTCTCTTGCTCTCCCACAACACACACACACAGTTTTCGATCATGTCACTAGCAGTTATTTTTCAAGTCGTCCACCAGTTCAACTGAATCCACTAGCCTATCTTAGCCTATGAATGAGTGTATCGCTTACCCCTGCTTTGAATTTTCTGTGTGCTTTGTATTTCTTTATGAAAGGTTGGCTGCAAGTGAGGAATAGGTTACTCTTTTGCTTGCTTTGGAGAGGTCTTCTCTATAAATTTTTTTCCACTACTCTCTTTTCATGTTTGGAGGATCCACAGCAAGGAGGGTAAAGTGGTGAATAGAAAAGCCCTGAAGTAATAGACAGTGCACCCACACACACACACCCACCCACACTAACACGCAGTCCCAGCCCCCAGTCCCCTACGCACCCTCCTCCTACGCGAATGGTTTGTCGTGCCGTGCTGCAACCCCCTCTCTCATTTGGCTGAGTCATCGCTAAGCCGTGATGGAATCTTGGCCAATTTACTGACCGCTTCTCTGTCCCTCAGCCAAGCCCAGTCTTTTCCTAACTGCATGGAGTTGCCTCGCCTTAAATGTAATTTAGAAAAGTTCACAGGCACTGTGAAGTCAGTGGTTTACACATAAAAAAGCGTTCTCACGCCCCTTCATTTAAGTCAGGTGCAGCATCCAAGATTGAGCAACGTAAAAAAGTATTAATGATGCGCACACCGGAGAGCTCCCATTACCCTTTTATTGTTTAGTAATGTAAAGCCCTTACAGCCCTTTATCAGACTAAACAATGACACCTTACTAAAATATAAAATGGTAATGGGAGATCTCCGGTGTCATTAGGCCTTTTTTACTATCAAGGCACTGGAAATAACTGCTGTGTGAATGAAACTGTCTCCACATTGTATGTGTGTGCGCGTGCACTGGATTGATTGCTGTTCTTGAGATAGCGTGGCTAACAACTGAAAGAGTATCTGCTGTAAACTGTATCTCTTGCTGCTGTATTGCTCTATAGACTGCTGAAGAGATTGACAAGCTGACTGTAGATGAAGACCTAAATGACATTGAGCGAGCAGTTTACCTTCTCAGGTAAGCACCCATGCAGACTGGTAAAACACAGGTAAAACATATGTGCAATGATGATAACAAAGCCTAGTAGGCTTAAAACTTCACAGAAAACAGCAACTCTACCAGCCAAACAGTATTTGTGAAAGATGTCTTTTAATTTGTTTTTTTTTTACTTACACTCACAGGGTACTGTTTATATGGATGAATCATACAATGCACTTTAATGTCTGTGAAGATTCTCAGTCATCCAAGTTGTGGTAGTCATAGTGTTCTGTAAGGGCAAGTGGACTTCTTTTTGAGCTTGAAAACGTTTCACTTTCCATCCAGAAATCTTCAGCGGTTCTGACCGGAGATTGGAATGTCAGGAGTTATATCTTCTGGCCTGTGGGTGTGAACTATAGAATGCACTTCAATGCGCATTTGCCACAGTTGCAGATTAACTTGCTGTGCATGTATGTCCATCATCTTACCTGTGCAACCTCACATGTTTGAATGTAATGGACTATTAGCTAGTGTTTGGAATAGACATGAACAGAATAGAATATATGAATAGATAGAATAGGAATGCTAATGAATATATCAATTGTACAGTGATAATATCATAAAATAGTGGTGTGGAAAAAGGCCAAAAGCTGTCTGGTAAAACATATTCAAGTACAACAGTTTACACAATGAATAAATAATAAAATGATAGAAAGTTAATGTGTATCAAAAAAGAATATTCTCTGCTCAATTATATCTACAAAATAAAAGGACTTAAGTTGTAAAACTGATCATAAAGCAATCTAGGCAAGTGGCTAATGTAGCTAGTAAGGGAGTTGAACTCCCTGATTCCAATCAAACATACTGTAAGTGTATATTTGAAGGCACCCATATGAAAGCATGGTGAAAAGAACAGTGGGTAGAACGGATATACTGACGTCAATTACACCACTTTCTTTTTGGTGTGGCACTGAAAACATGGATAGCTCTGTATGTCTGTTTTACCAGAAAGAATCAGGAGCCTACTACTTAACATGATCTTCTGCTTGGAAAAAAGGATTGTGCAGGGGATGGCATTCATTGTTAATTATAGAGAGCAGTCTGCTTTGTGTCCTCTTATCTGCAACTAATGTAAGTGTCTCACCATTTGTCACACCAGCTTGTCCTGCTTTCCAGCATCCCCTTTTCGAGTGTCCCCCTTTTTAACATACCACAGCATATAAAATGACACTGCCCATGGTAGACTGGTAAAACATGAGCAGGAGTTTGCTGCATACAGTACATTGAAGGACTCAAGACTCCTAAGAAAGTAAAGCCTGCCTCTTGCCCTTCTTGTAAAGACCATCAATATTAGACATTTTATTGACTATTTTTGTTTATTGTCAAGATGTACCCCCAATTACTTGTATATAATGACAGTCTCCACATTCACCCTGCCTGCTAAAGTCCACCACCATTTCCATAGTTTTGGTGAGATTCGGCTTAGTTCTACACTATGGTGTTGAACATGCTGGAGAAGTCGAAAAAATATTCTTGAGCCTTATAGCACTGCCCTTGTCGAGTTGAGAGTTCACCCTGGGTAGTAAATATATATAGGTTCCAGCGGTTGTCAATCATAGTAGTCAGTCATGCTTTATGTTTTAAATGATAACGATTGAGAGCATTCACCCTCTTCACCTGTAAAAAAGGATGTTTAGATCTAAACTTCAGCCATCACTTGTTTAAGCCGAACAGAAAATGGCTGGTCTGATGTCAAACACAAATGAGGTCTGGTGTTTGGTGCCCGAAAGACGTTAAAGGTATAGGGATGATACATAGGGCATCTTTTTTTAATAATGGGTGACTCGCAGATTACTGCCAGTCTGGCAGTAACATTATAAGTTGAGATGTTTGTTGATGATTATGACAGTGAAGGTGCATGCTGATGATTTTAATCTGTTAGATGGCAGTTGTAAAAATACACTGGAAAAATAACCAAACAGCACAGGTCAGTACCATCATCCAGGAGCATTTCTTTAAAAGTTGCCCTGGGTATCATTTCTTTCATGAGAACATGAGCCAGCCATTGCTGCAATCCACTATGTCAGCAAATTCAGATTTGAAACATGCTGATACGGCGTTTGGCCCTTTTGGAACCTTCTCATCTTAAATTTCGCCTCATCTTGGAATCATACAAAAAAGGCTCAGCAAAATAGATTGGGATTGCAGTATATCCTGTCACAGGCCCTATGCACACAAATGTACCAACAGTGCAGACTGTTTTGAGTTTGTTTTGACATCGGCTGTATATTGGACACTTTGTGGGTACATTTCCTTTCTGGTGCTGGTGCTGCAAGGGTAAATAGTGTATGGCTCACAGAAAACTATCGAGGTCATGCCACCAGAGCCATCGGTCTGGTGACAGCTTCTCACCGGTCCTGTCACCCGGTAAACTGTTGTGTACTGCTGAGGGTAAAAGCGCTGCAGGTGTCATCGCTACTGTACACACTCTCATGCATAATACAGGCCAGTGGGTGGTGTTTGACTGATCCCTCTGTGCCTGTCCAGCTTAAGTCAGTGGCATATTGCAACACCCCGTGACTGACCCTATCTCTATCCAGCACTGCGTATGTACAGCTTGACCGTCAATACAGGTTGAGAGCGAGCATCCGATAGAGGATTTGGGCGGCCATTAAACTTGCATAGCTTAGCTCTGATTACAGTAGTTCTGAGTGGTTTGTAGGCTGGGGTGCAAGAAGTTTGATCGGGTATCCAGGGAAACTTCAGTACTAATGGGTATTTTGTCAAACATCCAAAATACTCCTGGAGAGATAAAGTTGGACAGGTGTACAGAGACGGTTTTAGTTTACAGGGCTAGAGAAAGTAAATAAGAGAGGGGAAGGTCATTTCTGCACAAGTAACTATACCCAGTTTGTGGCCGATGCTTAACAAAGCAGTTTCAAAAGCTTCATGCACACACCTCTAGTGTGTACATAGGCTACAGCAAAGGGCTTGTTCTGCAAGGGCTTATGGCAGAGTCCCATATTTTATGGACTGTTAAGTGTATTGACCCAAGTCCTCCTTAGTTGCACAGAGCAGAGGTCTAATGGTGCTCAGTGACCACTCTTCTTGTAACTGCCAGATGAAAGATAACCTCTGTGATGGCCATGCAGGGGACTTTTGGACCAGAAGATAATAGACCTTATCATGGGCAAAGAGACAGAAGAAGAAACTGTTGCGGATCAATTCCAGCGGGTTCTGATCCGAATCAGTCGTGTGCTTTCAGGTTTTCTGTTAACCCATAAGCCAAAGCTGCTCTCCTTCCCTGGGCTAATTATGGGCCAGATTCATTCTGTTCCTCGACTCCCACGGGTAGCAAACTAGTTCCCGAGAACAATTTAATTGCCCCTGCCTGCTTTTTCACTTCAAACTGTGGAAAGTGAAGTGACAGGCAATCTCTGAGAGACAGGAGAGAAGAAGTGGAGTAGGCCTGTTTCGGCACTGACAACTATTTTCAGGGAGGAGGCGCGACAAGCCTTTTATCACTTCATCTGATTCAGCTCTTGCTTACCTGATTACATTTATTTGACGTTTTTTTTTTATATCTGACACCTTTGACACAATGACTAGGCCTATATCTTACACAACTTGCTCTGCTTCCAGGCATGAGAAAAAAAATAAAATCATGAACAGCGGAACAGATGCTGAGTATCACTGGTGATGCATAAAGAAATTGAGATTAGAGCCTGTCCCATGTTTACACGAAAATGCACAAAAGACAAATGATGGCAAAAGCACAGGAAGACCAGATAAAACCAGCAACTAACAGATAAATAAAGGCAGTAGTTTGGAGCATTTCCAACCATAGCTCATCAACATCACTGAGTGTTGTTGGTAGGAAAAAGACCTCGGAAATTTGGTATAGCCTAACATAGACCAAGTAGGGAAGCAACAGCTAACTGAATTGGGCCCAGTGAGCTCTGACCCCCTAGGTCAGTGTTATTGCTGATTCCCTACTCAGTGCATGTTGTACCTAAATCTCTTTTGTTCAATGTGTCGTTTACTACACAGCGGTACATGGCTCCATTGCCCATTATTGATTTGTCATTGGCTTTTAATGGTAGAAAAAGGTTTAGGTTATGTAGACTTAGTTATGCCTATGTCTTTCCTGTTAAACCTTCCTATGTTGGTGATATTGGATGACTCCTTCACCACAGACAAGTTTTCTATATTCAACATATTGTGTTCTGAATGTTATATAATTAAATTTTTTTCATGTTTATGAAATTTGACCTGATCTTGTCTAAAGTGAACAATACTGTAGCTAAGAGTTTGTTTACTCTTTAGTCTTGTTGTTGTTTTAGTGCATACTAAGTATTTAAAATGCTAAGTTCAGTTTGTTGTGTCAAACTGATACACAAATGAAATATTTAAGTTGGCCAACCCTAACTTTTTGCATAATGCACAGTACAAGTTATGTCATCAGAAACTGCACCGTTTTAAAATACCTTTAATATTTTATTGGATGTCTTTTCAACGTAGCAGCTACATCCTTAACTTAATTGACCCATGAATGAATCCGTCCTCACATTAGATATGCGACCCTGATGTGAAAGCTGATTGTGGAGCAGTGGGCTGTCTGTTCCTCTATGCCCAGAGACTGGTGCTGCTCAGTGGAGCCCAGCCAACGTTAGTCACTCTGCAGTGCTGTGTCTCCCAAGCCTCTTCTCTTTCTCTTTTCTCTCTGATTCACTTTTCTCCCACCCTCTATCTTAATCTTTTTTCCTCTCTCTTTCTCCTCTATCATTTCTCCCTGCCCCCCCCCCTCTTTTTTCCTCCTTCATTACTTCAAGTCCTTGCTTAGGAATAGAAAACTCAAGCCAGCTCAAAAGCAGTGGTCAAGGTTGTCTGCTGCCTGTTGTCCTGGCAGCATGTAAACGAGAGAATGGCGTGGAGCATGCTGCTGCCGTCTTCCTGGGTGCGCGTCAGAAGGGGGCTCAGCCACAGTGCGTCACATTGGCTGTGAGTCACGCCGGTGGTGACGCAACAGTGCTTAGCATGCACGTATTTGTGACAGTGTGTGTGTGTGTTGGGTGCAAGAGACCAAGAGCTCAGCATGCAGATTTTTCATCTGTGATGGTTAGAGACTAGCAGACAGACAGAAGGAGAGAGAGAGAGAGAGAGAGAGAGAGAGAGAGAGAGAGAGAGAGAGAATCTGTGTGTGACAGAGAGAGGGAGGGAAAAGACGTGTGTGTGTGTGTGTGTGTGTGTGTGTGTGTTTTGTAGGAGTGCTGCCATGACGAGACGGCTTTGCGTTTGAGATGAGGTTGACCCAGACATAATGTATCTTGCAGTGGTAACCAGTGGCAGAGCAGGAAAGGATATAGTTCACCAGTTCACCCTGCCAGCAGGACTGCCACTGCTGTGGCGTCGCATCTCAAGTAGCACACTGCTAGAGGGACCTTGTGTGGCGTCATCACTAACCTCTGGCACAGCATTTGCTTGTTTTGTAACTTCCCCCACCCCCTCCCCCTCCTCCATCCTTCTTGTCCCACCCCCTATGTCGCTTGATCAGTCAAAAAAAGCCCTCAGGTTTCATGTGGGAGCCGTGTGGAAATAAAGCAGAATAGCTCGAGCCAGCCTTTGACGTTCCCCAACCTTCTGTGCACAAGCGTAACTCGGCTTGATAGATTTGCTGCTGACTCAGTCTAATGTGGATGCGTGCCCTGTGAGCTGCATTGCCCCCACGCGTCATCACTCTTCATCCCCAGGGCTCTCCTTGGCACTATGCTGAATGATGATATGACATCGCTGTCACGCCTGTCAAAATTAGGATGGCTAATGCTGTCCTTTCAGTGTTGCGTAGTGTTATTACATATATTCTGTTTGACTTGTTAAGGTTGTTTGAGGTTGTTTAATGATAGCGTGACAGTGACTGTGCACCATTGATGCATTTTCATTATGGTGATTGGTGATAGTTAACAATTTGTGTTTCAGTGAAGTATGGAAGTGTGGAAAACTGTTAGCCTGCTGGAAAAAAGTTTGGATTATTGTAAATATTAGTTGATTCTTAATTTTCATCCTTGGTCAAATTAATGCCTTTTACTGGCATTGATTCTGTACCCACAAGGCAAAAAGGATCAGACATTTAGCTGATTTAGTACCTCTGAGGCTTTGTGTTCAGTCAGCACGCTCCCCACCTGTTTCCCCAGGCCAACTGTAGTGGGAGGTTACAGTTGATTACAGTCGTACTGTTTACATTGGTCTTTTTCCATGGAGCAACCTATACAGTAGGTCCTGTGTTGGCATTTGAAGCTGATGAATCCATCTGACTCACCTGATCCATCTGATCTAGATTATTTTTGCTTCCCACTGAGGGTTTTTGGAGTGGGGAGTGGGGGGGGGGGGGGGGGGGCGGGGGGGAGAGAGACAAATGAAAAGTAATTGCATTGTGGGCACACACACACACACACAAATGCATGCATGAATATTCACTCAAATGTACTCACACATACACAGTCTCGACTGGCCTGCCTTGTTGAAGCAGCATCGGATGGGAATTTAATGGACTGTCATTATATGCTGCGGCAGCTGTGATAGCAGCTCGACCCCAAAGTCTGGAGGGCTTTGTTTTCCCTCCTTTTTTGGCAGTGTAGAGTGGCAGTGCTGAAAAGAAGTGGAACAAAAAAAGGAAAAGATAGGTAGCTTGAAAGCACCTGGACGTGGCTTGTAACCCAAGTGGCCTTGTGGATCTGTCATTCGCCAGCCTGGCCTAATTACTAATTCGTTTGTGAAGTGAGTCTTTTTACTTTCCGGCATCCCTCCAGGAAACGCGTATCCCGTCAAGCATTCAGAGGCGGATCAAAGCGTCACCGCTCGGGTGTCCGATTACATTACGGCGCCTCTCAGCACCTGGTCTTTAATTGATTAAGTCAGCCTCGTCTGTGCAGGTAGCAGATGCCTGGCTCGTGCAGGGTCCACTCACTCAAGCGACTCGTCAACAGGGCCTGGGGCCAGGTGTGTGGTGCATTATAGACCATATTTAGCAAGGGCAAACTGGCATGAGCGCATTACCCATTATCATGCCTCACAACCCCCCTGGCAAACACCAAAGTCCTCTGGTTATTAAATAACTGTCTCCTAGACAAAGGCCACATGAGGACGCGCCATCCCTGAAAAAGTAATGAATACCTGTTTAGATTTCATTATTTAGAGCAACACTGTCAAAGGAAACAGAGAGACACAGATCCACTTCTTGAACAGCCGGAGGTTTTCCAGAGGGAACAGGCCGGAAAAGAGAGGTGAAAGTTAAAAAAGAATGACACTAGTTTCATTTGTTTTTTGAACATCTGTAGTTTTTTTTTGGTGCTTTGTCAGATTACCTTAAAGTAACCTCCAGGAAAATAATAAGATTAGACAATGAAACAATAACCTAATAAAATAAGAAAAAGTCCACTGTATCCTCTTTGTGAAACTGATCAACATCAATGCAGAGAAATGCAGTGGGCTCGTCCATGGCTTGTAAATGACGTCTTGGCATTGTTGAAAGTATCTGCTTTAAACTGCTGACAGAGCTGCTGCAGAGGCCTCTTCACTGATGTACTTTTACCTTAACTGTGATGAATTAGCATTTTAGCTCTTAATCGATTAACTTGGCCTGACTAATAAGGAGTAATGATCCAGGTGCTTACTTTGCTAATAAACACGGCTCTAACTCTGCACTCATTTTTATTCAGCTCCATGTTTGACAGATTTATTGTAGCCTGCGAGTCAAGAGTTGAGACTTAACTATTTCAGCATGATGTTGGCGTGATGTAGACTAGAGATAGAGACATAGAGAGAAGGAATTAGTACTGCATCTGTGGTAGAAGTGGCATCTGTTTCAGCAATGCCTGGTGCTTAAGCTCAGTCTCAGTCTTTGGGCCATGCAAAGGGGGTAAAAATAGTAATTCACTTAGCTTGCAATCGGCTGTCCTCTCTCTCCACTTTAAGTGCCCTGAAAGCATACACTCCAGGAGAAGGAACTAGCCGTGCCACAAGGAACAGAATAATGTGTTCTCATTTTTAATCTCAATGACAGAATGTTCTTTTCCAAATAAGATGAAGTCTCTGCCTAATGCCAGTAGATAATTTAATGAAGTGCCCTACATATCTGCAGTCTCTTCCCCGCCCAGCTATTTATTAGCAATAAAAAAGATTTATTTTTCACAAACATTTGATGAGATCGATTTTGATTTGTGCTTTTTGTTTTTGTTCCCATTCCCAATGCATCATGGGGTAGTGTTCTGTTAGCACATTGCTAACATGCTGTGTGTGTGTGTGTGTGTTATGGTGCCTGTCTGCCTTCCCTTTACTGCTTTGTGTGGTTCTTCTCCTCAGTTCGGGCCAGGATGTGCAACGGGCCAGTGTGATTGTGAACCTGCCAGCACTGGTGCGGCAGAACCCAGCAGAAACCTTCCGGAGGGTGGTGCCAAAAGTCAGGGTAAGCCAAGAAAAACTCTCTAATCCTCTTTCTCTCTCATGCACACGCATGGAAATAACTACTTGATGTCAAATCTCTAAATGGATTGGCAAATAGCCTTCTAATATATATCAACATGCAACCTTAAAAACACTAAATTTAACATTTAAAACACCAAATAAAAAAAAAAAAAACTCCTCCCTTTGCTTAGTTTGTAAATGTAACTGTAGCGCGAGTGCAGTACTGGGGATCACCTGTATCCCTTCTGGCTTGAACCCTTGAACCCCTCCAACAGGAAGTGCTCCATGTGGCTGGGGTGGAGATGCAGCTGGCTGCGGCCAGTTCCTTTTTGACTATCCTTCAGGATGACATCGTCCTCATCCAGACTCACACCCACTCTATCCTGCAGATAGTCCTCCTCAACCTGGACCATCGGGAGACGGGTGAGTTAGATCAGCCCTTCTTCACCATTGGTGCTTGTTACCAAAGCCTGTTTGTCTGTTGTAGGCTGGCAGCTCTCTAGCTTTTTGTGGCTCCAGATGGACTCTGAATGCAGAACTGGTAACTGCCCAAAGCCTTTCTCTACAACTTGTCTGGAGTGAAATCTTTTCTGTTCAGGGAGCTGATGAGTTAGGACACTGTCACCATTTGTCCTGTTTCTCCATTAGTAACAGATTCAGTTAAATTCAATTCAATTTAATTTGTGTAGCGCATTATACAAAAGACATGTCTCATAGCGCTTCACAACGAAGAGCACCAATGAGCAACAAGGGCAAGGAACAACTCCCTATCATTTTTGTTTTTTCTTGTTATGGTGTAGGAAGAAACCTTGGTCAGTTCCACGGCTCAAGGGTCTAACCCAACTGCCTAGGGTCATGTAGGGCAAGGTTTCTCAGATGGTGATTAGTCCATGATATTAATAGGTCTTGACTCAAGATTACCATGAAATTATCATAGTAATCCCAGGATGTAGGCACACATCATAAAATCATGGTGTTAAAGCAACATAATAGTCCCATTATAATCCCAGGATATACATGTCCTGTATTCAGCTGCTGGTTGAACCTGCTACCTTTCCAGCTTTGTGACTCTGGCTCATGATGTTGTTTTTGCCTGCTTAGCATAGTGGCCACTAGGGGCACAGGAGCTCACTCTGCTTTCCCAATTTTCTGTTTGCAGTGGTTAGCAATGCTTGGTTGGAGACTTTGCTTGCATCTATAGACGCTTTACCAAAGGAGACCATCAGACAAGAGGTGATGTCATGTTGTCTTTTTTTTTTTATTTGTTAGATTAGCACCGAAATATGTTAAAATTAGTATTAGCGACATTTTTACTTGATTAAAAATCTTGAAAACCATGATTTGCTTTTGTGTAAATGTGTTACTGCCGGCTTCTGTTTCATCTTACTGTCTGCCGTGTGATTGGGCAGATCCTGAGTCCGTTGGTGTCAAAAGCACAGCTGTCACAGTCTGTTCAGGCCCGCCTTGCCAGCTGTCGGATCCTGGGGAAAGTAGCGGGCAAGTTTGACTCCTCTGTGTGAGTTCTCTGGAGTTATCCCTCACTCTAACACATCTGAACCAGCTAGAAAGTAGATAGACTGCACTGGGATTAAACCACTCAGTTAACACAATTAAATAGCCAAGGTTACTGTAAGTATACACTACTCTGTGCACACACACACACACACACACACACACACACACACATACGTGCGCACCCACTACACACACCTACTGTACACATACTGTACACATACACACACTACACACACACACGTTTTCTTACATACTCCATAGCCATCTAAAACACAACTCACTTCAATGCAATCTGTTCCTCTTGTGTTGTAGTTTGTTGTGTTGTGTGTTGAGTTTGTAAGATGCTGTTGTATGTGTGCATGTGTGTGTGTGTGTGTGTGTGTGTGTGTGTGTGTGTGTGCGTGCGTGCAGAGTGAAGAAGGACTTGCTGCCCCTGGTCAGGTCGCTGTGCCAGGACGTGGAGTACGAGGTGCGCTCCTGCATGTGTCGGCAGCTGGAGAGCATCGCCAGGGGAATAGGGTAAAAAGGACAAACATCAAGACCAGCTGGCAGGAACACCGACCAGTGCAAAATGAAATGTGTCGGTGAATTGTGAGGCAGACTATGAAAAGAGGAACGACAGTGTTAAATGCTGTTCATGAATAATGCACAAAGCACGGCTCTTACTATGGAGAAAAGGGGCTGCAGTTAATGAAGAATGTGAATTTTCTGAGTCTTATAACTCAGACTTTTGCCCTTGGAGTGACTGGGTATTCCTAGTAATATACATCACCACCCGAACATATTGTACATGCACACACTTCATATATCAGCACAAGGGAAGGACAGACACATTACGTACACACACACACACACACACACACACACACATTCTCTCCCTTCTCTTTGTCTATCCCCTACTCCCACCCACACAGACAGTTGCCCCCCCTCCACCTGACAGGAATACCAATAGGGGTAATGGCAGCACACTGAGCACCCAGCGCATGCTGATGCATTCTTCTCAGGTAGTGGCGTGAGGAGGAGCCCCGTCAGACAGACAAACAGACAAACTTAAAGGCTCCTGAAGCTCCAGTCAGCGTTTGCCTGCTCAGCACAGGGAAAGGGGAGAAGGAAAAAAGGCCCTCAGCTTGATGGACTGCGAACAGCCCCTGAGGCCAGTGTGTCCAAGCAAAGAGAGAGGGAGACATTTGTCAGGCTGCACAATTCGCCCTGTGGGGTAGAAATGCAGGCCTGACAAACAGTCATGAAAGAACTGTCGTTTCATCTTTCACGGTCAGGTCCAATGGACGGATCTCCACAGCAATCGTTAACCATGCAGATCCTATTCCGCCCTTGAATACACAAGTTTATAAGTGTTTGCCTAAATTCTTATGCCCTCAGAAACAAGAGGCTGTGCTATGCCAATGTCCTTGCCAATTTATTCAAGGCTTCAGTCTTCCTTTTCACTTGTTGTGCTGTGTGTGTGTGTGTGTGTGTGTGTGTGTGTGCGCGCGCATGTGTGTATGTACAGTATGTAAGTGCGTACAGTACAGTATGGATGTATGTGTATGTGTGTGTGTGTGTGTGTGTGTGTGTGTGTGTGTGTGTGTGTGAGTGACAAATGGCAACAGCCTCAATGTCTTGGCTCTGCCATGTTACCTCTCTGGCTGATACTGTATATCTAACTTGCCCACTACAGATGGAACAACCCCCCCACTGAGTCTACCATACGTACTGTAACGCTCTCAAGAGAGTAGTTGGATTTGACTAATGTGCTCCAGGACCATGGTTATTTTAATGGATGCCTGGGTTGAAGGAGAAGTATTGTAAAAAGATATGATATGCATTGTTGAGTATTCATGTTCCCTGCACAGTTTGTTTGAGTGCAGGATGTGTAGATGTGATGAGGTGGAGGCTTTAATGATGTGAATGTAAACAAAGCCATGGCAGACAGCACACTTGGCTACTATGCACCAGTCTTACTAGAGCTGGGAAAAAGAGAGATGCAAAAAAATGCTTACAAAATCACACCATACAGTAGCTATTCAAACAAGGTGGCTTATTCATGATGAAACCTGGGAACTACTGAGTACAACAGAAGTAAGAAAAATACAAAGGAAGTAAATTAGAATACGAAACAGATCTTAAAGGAAATGACATAATCCATTGTAAAGTCTATTTCTGAATCTCCAGTCCATGTCTGTGTCACTATGAACAGAAGCACAAACATCACTGTGTAAACTGCTCTGTGTTGGAAATGTGCTGGAGCCTCTAGTGTTTGGTGTAATGAGGTGGGAGGAGTAGTCAGTGGGAGTCCTATTACATAGTGGCTTTTGCTTTCTAAGAGCGATGCCAAGCATAGGAGTTTATCGGTAGTCTGGGGATGGTCTAGCCCTAATTCATGTTTTCTCTCTTCAGATTAGACCACACCAAAGCTGTGGTGCTTCCGGAACTTGTTGAGCTGGCTCGGGATGAGGGCAGCACAGTGCGCTTGGCCGCTTTCGACACCATCATCAACCTCTTGGAGATGTTTGACAGTGGTGAGTGGCCCGTTTTATTCTCAGCAAAATACAGAACAGCAGGGAACACACTTGAGATCCTACTGCCATCAATAACACAAGAGGTCAGAGAAGTAGCAAGAACTATTTCCATGTCTGTGTTCTGGTCTCCCTCCTCCATGTTAATCACCATTCTGTCTGGGAACATGACTATTTATAAGCCCTCTCAGGTGAGATGAACTTCCATTACAGACACAAATTCTGTTCTGTTAACCCTAGGGGGCAGAAAGCTAGCCGATCAAGGTGAGATGCCTACGATTTGAGATAAAAATAAAAACGCGCTAAAATCCTGCAACATCTCATAGTGCACCTTTAATGTAACAGAATTTGCACCTCTGTGGAACATTTTCTCTATTTATTGTCTTGGGGTGTTTTCTAGCAGAAGTCTCTAGTCAGTAAAGTACTGCTCAAATCTGCCACTGAAACCCGCAAGTTGTCCACTTAACCTATGTGAACTAATTTGTGTGGTTTGGCCAATCCAGTACCCTGTAGATGTAGATGAACACAGTGCTGGGCCAAACAGCAAAGGTGCTTTGCAATGGTGAGGATGACTGTTTCCATTCCAACCGCTTTCTGTTGCCTACATGTTGGGGTAGTTTTTTGTTGCGTCGTGAGAGAGTTGTAAAATGCCATGCTCGTGTGCACATTTCATCCTCTGCGATTCCCATGCAAACATTTCACCCTCTACATTTTGAGTATTCTCATTAAGTGAGGTCTCAATTATGCTGTTAAGAATATTTTCAGAGAAATATGATATTGCAATTAATTCTAATACATTTTTTCAGTGTTTCTGCAGCCTTGGAACTGGGACAAACACTATATTTTATCAATGGCCTTTAAAGTTAATCTTACGAGATTGACATTGGTATCACATCAGTGATGTAAAGTATTTAACATGTTAAAAACACATGCTTTTTTCACCTGTCCTGCACTAAAAACTGCAGCAGCTTGATTGCCATACCTTAATTGGACTTTGATTCAATTTAAGCAGGTCATGTCACTTATTGCAATGGAATGTTGAGATGCTGTGTGTTGGTAGGCTACATTGGCTAAACAGCTTCTCCACATGATCTCGCTTCTCAAAGACAACTAAATGAATACTTGCATCTAGGACTCGTGCAAATAGTCATTTATGTCTGTTACTGCAATGCCTATGTGAGTTTTCTACAAATGGGTGAAATCAGTAGGCGAAATGTAGCCTAATTTTGAAAAACAAGCATTTTTATAAATTTCCTATTTTTCCATTGTAGTTTAAAAATCAGTCAATGGCATAAAATATTTACCACAGACCCACAGAAATGGAGCTGCCCCCCTGCATGGGTTGGGGCGGTGCTATTACAGCAGTAACAATAATGCCAGCCAAGCTGACCTGCTGGAAAATGTATGGTGTGGTTTATGGTGCATTAGAGACGTATGGCTTAAATACAACAAATAAATGTTGAAATAAATACATTTTGCATAATGCCCTGCCTACATGCTTTTATTCCAATCCACTGACCAACTTTACATAGAGGCATCCATTTAAGTTATCTGCATTTCATATTTGCGCAAGAAACATCTGCATGTGTTTCAACTGTCTTAAGACTAATAAAAAATGAAAATTGCACTTGATGTGCAAGTGACGCATTCCGACCATCTATGAGATCAGTGTCTATAGACAGTAGAAATGCAGTAAAGCCATATATACAAATAATTTTTTTCATGTTTTTATTGACTTTAATCGCATTATGCCTTCTTTACAACAAGATTTAGTACCCCCCTGAAAGTGAATCAAATGTATAATTGCATTAAGGGACTATTCACACAACTTAAATTGCTTTAACAGATTGGATGGAAACCTGTCAACCTTGGCTTTATGTTAAGGTTCACCATAAACGGTGACACTAGAGAGTCCATAGCACAGCTGTCCTTCTGTCTGACATCTTAAAGGAGTCTCCAACAAGGCACAGCTAGGACAGCAAACCAAAAGAAAAGATAGACTGTGACGGAAGTTGGGAAAAAATTACGTAGTGCCACCCAAACCTCCACTGTGTTGGAACAGCAGTGGGTCTTATCACAGCCATAGTCAACCATCTGGATCAACTAACAGAAGCATAACTCAATGAGGAAAAATCACCACCATCCAATCTCACCTATTCAAAGAGAAAAATCACTTACATATTAAGCAAAAAATCAATGCTGGTAGCACAGCTGTTCTTAACATATCATCAACCCAAGGTGAATACCCTATTCAGTCACATTAGCAACTACAGTATGTGACTCAAGAAGAGGCTCAACCAACAGCTACCAGAAAAAAAAGGTCATTAACTGTAACATGCTTTGGAAAATGCAAAAAACTCAACTATTAGCAACTCTACCCCGAGGAGAAGACATTTATGGTCTCCCAAGGAACTGAAGAAAAGCCTCCCCCACTTATCAACTGTGTCAAAACAATGATTCTGTCCCTAGTGTTGAAAACTAGAACCAACCTCACCTCAGACCAGATTTGCACTCTGTTGGAATTTTACCTCACCACCACCTACTTCAAGTACTGTAGTTATTTCTAACAGCAGAAACCATTGGCTCTCCAGTGTCCCCCTTGTGGCTAAACTTTATGTGGAGGATTTGTAGTAACACCCAGCCATTGGTTTTGGTATATACTGTAGATGGCAGTTGGTGTAAGATTAAAAGTAATAGAATGAAGGCCTTCACCAAACAATTAAGTGAGTCAACAGCTACATCAAGTTCACCAGAGACAGGAGAACACCATATTCGCTTGAAGCTTTGTCACAGAGATCTACAGGAAACCCACACACGCCAACCACTACCTGCTATTTGACTCATCACCCATTAGAACACCAACTGGGTATCATCAGCATCTTACAACACTTGGCAAACAGCAGCCCATCCAACACAGAAGGAACATACACATCTCAAAAATGTGTTAAAAACGTATCCCTAAAGGGCTTCATAAAAACAGGAAAGAGACAGAAGAAAAATATTTGCATGGGTACGCAGGACGTTTGCTACTGGTTTTACTCAGTGAGGGCATCTAAACAAATGCTGAGAATGTTTAGTGAAAAAGTGTGTCTGAAAGCCTGGTGATTTTGTGTGTTGTCTGGTTGCTCGTTTCTCACAGCCCTCTCCCCCTCGCCTGTAGATGACCGGACGAGAGTCATCTTCCCGCTGGTCAAGACCTTCTGTGAGAAGTGCTTCAAGGCCGACGAGGCTGTCCTGGCCTCGCTCTCCTTCCAGTATGGGAAGCTGTGTCATGGGCTCTCAGGTGAGAGACCAGGGAAACTCTGGCTCTTTATTATGTCTGGTGGAGTAATCCTCTCTTGAACACAGTAATTAGTAATGGGTTAGAAACCCTTAATTTAATATCTCTGTGTCCTTCTATTTGACACTGTTTCAAGCTGTTGAACAGTTTATAGATAGTTCAAACCACTCATGCTTGGTTGGGCTTGGTTTTACAATTTTCTGTGCCTTGTGAGAAATCAGTTAATAAGTAATAAATAAGAGGTCTTTACCTCAGCATTGCTGTCTCTCCTTCTACGACTTGTCTGTGTCTGTGCTCAGCTTGTTTCACAGAAGATCAGCACCTATGGTTCCTGGAGTTCTATAAGAAGCTCTGCTTCCTGGGCCTACAGCATGAGAATGGCCACTGTGAAAGCCAGGCTTACCAGCTAGAGCTGGAGAATAAATATGCCATGGTTCGTCGGAATTGCGCCTACAACTTTCCTGTGAGTGTAACTGAAACACAGATAAATCAAGAATTAAACAGACCAAATGTATTTATGTATTTATGTTATATCTATCAACTGTACGTATCCGTCTATCCATTTTAACAAGCTCTGACTATACTCTAAGATGTCAGGGTGCATATGGAATGAAATGTGTAGATTTATTGATTTGCCTCAGTTGAATTGACCCTGAAGTGTGAGGTGTTAAGGGGACCATACTGTACGTAAGGCTGAATTTCAGAGTATGAGACTGACTCATCCTGTTTCTGTGGCAGTCATTCTCACCTTATGTTCACATGGTTGTGAATCACCCAGTAATCAGTTTTCATTGCAGCCATCACACTTCACATAGGAGAAGTTTGCTTGAATCATAGCAACACTTGCTCATGCTTTTATAAATGGCCATCAGCTGTCAGAAAACAAGGCTGTTGCAAACTGAATGGACGTAAACTGAGAACAGATGGTGTTTAGGATGGAGCATTGCAGGTTCCGCAACAAAAGAAAGCATGAAAGAGGGGCTTGTCCTGATCCCTGTCTGATTGCTACTGAGCAGTGAGGTAGCAACATCAATATGAGTCAGTTAGCAACAAGTTATCAAAGACCTACTGTATACGTAGTACCTGGGAGAGAACTTTCTAATCAAATACATGTATTAAACTTAATATTTCAGTACAGCTTACGAAATTGTGGTTAAAAAAGTTGCTTTCTGAATTTAATCTTGGTGTTAACCTGTTTTATCCAGCAGAATGAGCAAAGAAACCTGCATCTATCTCCCCTCCTCACTAGTGCTTCTGTCCCAGTATTTTGTATGTGTGTGTGTGTGTGTGTGTGTGTGTCAGGGTGTGTGTCAGTGTGTGTGTCAGTGTGTGTGACAGAAGAAGGGAGACGGACAGTATTTCCTGTGTGTGTTTTGACATTGTTATAAATAGATAAATAGGGCTCTCAGCATATGCTAATGGATTAGGGGAACACTTTGACATGAAGGTGGCATAAAGCTTGTGCTAATGAGTCTCTTCTCCATGCTAGCACAATGAATTGTGGGATGTGAGACCTGTTGGCCACCAACCCTGCTATCTCTCCATTCAACACATGGATGGGTCATGGTGCAAAAATGTTGTTTATTATTTGTATGTAAAGTTTAAATTCATTATGTATTTTTAAGTGTTTTCAAGTCATTTATCTAATACTATATCTGATATCTCAACTTTAATGCTACTGAGGCCCATCTTCCAAAATGTAAAAACATAATTGTCGAGAAACCGTTTCTGAAACTGAGACAATGTGCTGAGGTGACACCCAGGAGAAAATGCAATGTAATTTCAGAAAATCTAGGGCCCTACCATATTGACTCCTTTTAGTACTAGCTGTTTCAGAGTTTAACAGTGTCTTTAAATCTGAAAAAGAAATGAATTAACTGTGAAATCCCTAAAGCAGTTTTCTGTCACTATGGCAACCACCACACAAGCCAGTAGTGTTGATGCCATTAAGCGCCGGTTACTGACCAATCATCTGGCATCTATTAGATGTAAACAACAAGAGTTAAAGGTGTACAGTCGAACTAGGGCCTAGGCTATTTTAACCAAATAAATGACACCTAATTGCAGCTGAAGACACAGGCAGCCAGCACGCAAAGCAGTAACACAGAACTTACTTGATGGGGAAAATCCTGTGGGTTTCACATACAGTACCACACACAGTTGGCCACCACATAACATTCGTTATTGTAAATTGTATTATGTGTAACTAAATGCATAATTTACCCTGCCATGTTATTGCTTACATAGATGATTTATTGGTACTATCACATCTAGCCGATGCTTTTGTCCCCTAAGAGTTACTTTGCTCTCTCTCTCTCTCTCTCTTTCTCCTCCTCTCCCTTTCCATAATTTCTCTTTTTCTTCCCCCTTCTCTCTCCATCACCTCTCCTTTGATCTCTCTTTCTCTCTCTGTTTCTCTCTTTCTCTCTCTCTATTCCTCCCTCTTTCCACCATGTCTAATTGTTCTCTCTCTCATCCCCTCTCTCTCTCTCTCTCTCTCCAGGCTATGATGCTGTTTGCAGACCCTAACCACTTCCTGTCTGAGCTGTATCGCACCTTCTCCAGTCTTTGTCACGACCCTGAAATCTCTGTGCGACGGACTGCGGCTGAGGGCTTTCATGAGGTCAGGCCACATTAGTTTTCTCTACCAGTGTCCATCTTGTGCCAGTTAGTTGTGTGGTACAAAATCTAGGAATCTCTAGGAATCAGTCAAAAAGTCTTTAGGCAGAGTCTGTGATCAGAGAGAAGTCTCACTGAGCTTTATTCATGATGCACCAAGGACTCACATCAAGTCGCTAACAGTAGTCCAACTAACATTGCAGGCTCATAGGGTTCTTCACCCCTACTGTACAGCCTATGGTATGCCAATCATCTCTTGATCAATTACATCACTATATTGATAAAGCCATTTCCCCTAGCCACCGACTCTGTGGTGCCTTTTTGAGGTTGACCCCCTCATGTAAATCGTCACCATGTCGCCTTGGTCTCATAGCATGTCTGCACAAAGGCCCAGCGTCGTTGTGGATTCACAGCATGACTCCCAAAATATGAAATTACATGCCACAGATGTCAATTGCAAATCATCATAACTAAATAACTGAAGACACAGAACACACTCATTATATGAAGTCACTGTTTCATTGTTTAAAAAAAAAAAAAAAAAAATTCTGATTCGTTATATTAATAATCTTACCAATTAAGATTAATAAGTTAAAAATTCTTGTTGCAGTTGTTTAAAGGGAAACCTCTAAAGACCGCTGTATTGCATTGTATTGCACTGCATTCTATTGGAGGCGGACCGATGCTGTTGAACATTGCAAAGGGCCACAGTGGCGCATTCTACACCGTTCGTGTAATGACTCATGTTAGCATCCTGAACTGTATGAAACAGATTAAATAACTGAAAAATGTTGCTTAGTGGGCCTTTAAGCAAATTTTAACTTGGGCCACCAGGAGGTTTCTTTAAATGCTTTCTATTTCTGTCTGTACTGTTAGTACTGTATGTCCACATGTATCCAATAATGCTGCTTGTTCAGTCTCTGTTGAAATAGTATCTCACTTCAAGCTTAGCTTGGAGTAGGACAATTTTGTATCCAACTGAAAGAACTCTTTTTATCTCATTCCAGGTGGTTAAACTGCTGGGTCCTAATGTCCACTATGTTCATAAGGAGCTTGTGACATTACTGCAGGATGATTCACTGGAGGTAAGGCCTTGGTCTTTGAGCTGAGTTGAAGGGGGTTGATTTCAGTACATGCAGACTAAAGTTTGTCTACATGGGGGAGGGAGACAGCAGCAACTGTAGGCTTTGGGGATGCAATGGCATCACATAGAGATGCACAAACTCCTGAGCTGAATTGTTGCTAATGGAAATATGAAATAAAATAAGTTTAATGGTGTGTGTGTGTGTGTGTGTGTGTGTGTGTGTTTAAGCAAGAGATGATGAGTATAGTTGCCTGAGCATAGTTCGTAGTGTGTGTATGTGTGTGTGTTTCTGGCTCTAGGAGCTATTTTGAGTCACTGGGTTTCTGTTGAGGCCACACCTTAGATTGGTGAGGGCCGTGTGAGTGAATCCTAGAGCTCTTAGCCCAGTCCAAAGCCCTGACCAAGGGAAAGATTACTAAGGCAAAAACGAGGCTTAAGCCAATGGCATTTAGAGTAGCTTTGATTCTGTGTGTGTGTGTGTGGGGGGGGGGGGGGGGGGGGCATTGACTAAAGTGTGGTGTAGACACAAGGGAAGCAGAGAAACATTTAACATTCAGACTTAAGTGTGGGGGTAGTGGATGTCTGTAATGTGTCTAGTGATGCAAATGTCTACTTTCTGTATGACTGAAGATGGGCTGTCATTATAGATCAAAATGTCACTGTGTAGAATATGTGCCTTTGCAATCTGCTTGTATTGCCATTCCTAATTTGGTCTGTTTTCCTGCATTGGGTGTACACATACTGAATTGTTAGTGTGTGTGTGTGTGTGTGTGTGTGTGTGTGTGTGTGTGTGTGGGTGTGTAGCTAATTTACTGCTAATGTCAGTGCTATTATTTGTCCAGTTGCTTAACTATGCATAGGTAACGTACATCTTGCATCTGTTTTATTTATAGCATTTATATATATATATATAATCAATTAGGACTCTCTCTCTTTCTCTCTCTCCAACCAAAATGCTTGGTTTGATCATATATTTATTTACTTATCTTATAGTTTTTCTGGATTGTTTCAAGGCGTTAAATGAAACTGGGATCCGTCTTCATCCTCACTTTCTTAGCACAGCACAAACTGTGTTAACTTGCTTTTGTTTGAAAGTTAATTCAGTTATAAAGTACTGTATTGTACAGTATATTTGCCAAGGTACTTAGTGTGTGTCTTCCAAGTTAATGTAAGTTTTGGAGAATAGAATAAAATACGTAGAAGGTGACATTCTGGTTTTTCAGACATTCTGTAACCAGATAAATGGTACAGACCTAACAAACCTAGGGAAGACTTATTGCTAAGTTCACAACATAGCAACTGTAATAGAATTAATTTTATTAATAATAATTGACATTTAACAAAACACCTAGATATCAGCCCCAAAAATCAGAAGTATGGATCGGCCATCTGCTGACCCTGAGTAATGAAAACTGGATTGAAAATATAAACCTTTGTCAACCTCTATTTTGCATAACTGCTAATGTGTTTGTAACTGTTTTGGTGCCATGAATTGTATTATGGTACTCACTGTTATGTGGTAACTTTATATTTGGGTGTGGATGTCTAGGTCTGAGGCAGTGTTCTGCATGTTTGGTAGCTATTGTAATTATAACAATATTTTCTACCCCTTACTGTGTGTAGTGGTGTGTGTGTGTGTGTGTGTGTGTGTGTGTTTATTGGGGGGAGGGGGGTTTAAGCTGTGTGGGATGAATTAATATATTGCTCCCAAGTTGCTGACTGGATGTTGATCTCGCTATAGTTTTCTCTGTTAAACCTACCTGGAGATGTGTTAGTCACGCTTTGTATGGGCGCCACCATAAACTCCCGGGTAGCCTCCCCGCCTCATCAGCGGGGCCCTGGCACGCATCCACCTCTGAGCTTTCACTGTTTATATCGCTCTCCACAGGTCCCTGTGTGTGCACAGAAACTGATTTTACTTCCTCAGAGACCTGTGTGTGTGTGTGTGTGTGTGTGTGTGTGTGTGTGTGAGTGAGTGTGTGTGTACTAAATGTCTATGTGTCACATTATCCCTCTGAGCCAAAACATGCTGGTGTTAGTGCTGGTTAGGGGTGGGCAATATAGACGATATATACCGTATGCAATATGCATTTGGCCAATGATAGAGATTTTGGGTCATATCGGCATACCGTGATGGGCTCATTGTGTCTCCACAACCATGTGAAAAAATGTTGACCTGTAGCATCACCTTATTGATAGCACCTTTTCATTCTTACAACGAAACTGTGTAAGAGCCAATAAATTGAACAGCTACTGCCTGACACAAATGCAGCTTACCAGTTTACTTCTGTGTGAATTTGAGAGTCCAATGTAAACACCTCCGAACGATGACTAAACAACTGTTGTACATATTGACTTTATGCTATGGTAACCATTAAGAAACTGTTATGCTTTAAGTTACATACTGTACCAAAGTATACCGTGATATATATCATCTACCGTCTATGGTTCAAAATATATCGCAATATAAATTTTAGACTATATCGCCCACCCCTAGTGCTTGTATCCCCAAAGTCCTCACTAAATATTACCGGCACTGAAAAATCTGTTTCATGTAACCTGTTGTTGTTGGCTATGTGGAGGATGAACAGAGGCACACATGGTTTTTATTGTCTCAGTCTTCAAAGAGTATACCTGTGTGTGTGTGTGTGTGTGTGTGTGCTCTGACAGGTTCTGGATGCTCTGCTGAACCACCTGCAGGAAACTCTGGAGCTGGCGACGTCCAGAGGAGAGGGAGCCGGGCCCGAGAGCAAGGTAGCTTTGAGGTTAGCTTTTAGCCTAGCATGGAAGTCAGGAGTCTGCTTTTGTTGATTGCCTCCCTGTCTCCTGGTCTTTTGGGTCAGGTATCACCTAACCTCTCAGCCTTTAAGATGTATTGCCACAGTAGGCCATCACCACCACACTCTCAACCACATGGCAATTACTCAGGTAACTTCGCATGGTGTTAGATGCAGAATCAGGTTGGGTGCAGAATCAGGTGTCACGTCTGTCCGTTCGCTTGACTGATCTGCTAAATAACAACCACAGTTGGGGTTATCATTCAGCTTTGGTCGTCAAGGTGAAGGCTATTTGTGGTTGTAGGGAGATCCATTATGAAACAGAAAAGAGATTCACGTGGGATCTTTCACCCTCTGCTGGTGAAGAGGTATTACCACGGGTAGCCTGTTTTGTGGGTCTTGTTCCTCATCTCGCTATCTTCCTCTCCTCCACACTCTTTTGAACTGTGTTTGTGCTGGGCGCCGATGGTGTCTGAGTCACTGTTTCTGCTAGACAGTCTGGGTGTGATGTGATGGAAATACTCTCAGGCAGAGGAAAGGGAATGCCAAAAGAAACAAACGATGATTAGCACTTATTCCCTGTCTCTCCACCCTCGCTCCGCTTTCTTCTTCCGTCTCCGTTCATGCCAATTTCCTCATGTCTGGTGTTCTGTCTCACACCTTCTTTCTTTCCCCAAAGACAATTTCTTCCCCTATTCTATTTCTTTTTTTTCTAACTCTTCACTCTCTCTTTCTTCAATCCCTATTCTTTGTCTGTATCCCTTCTCTTACCTTATATGAACTCATTCTCCTCTCTCTCTGTCTGTCGCTGCAATAAAGTTACCAATGATAGGTAAATAAAGTGCACAAGCAGCCACTATCACTGCCCATTTGTGTGGGAGGCCAAGGTGATCAGTTGCATAGGCAGCCACTGTGTGCCTGGCTTTTCTCTGGTAGCCAGGTCAAACCTGCAGATACATTCACACACACCTTTGACCCTTACATACAGTTCTTAGAAAACTGGTACGGTTAGAATTCTTGGATTAAACTGTGTTCAGTACTGAGTTAAACCTCTTTCCCCTGTCATCTAGACTGATGCATTGATTAGCCTAGACTTTGTTCTCCAAAGTGCCAGCAAAACTAGCACCACTTACCATGTAGTAGGCTGGTCTAGTAAGATGTTTTAAAAGGAGCGACTAGCATGCAAGATGCACATGCAAGACACCAGGTCTTGCCTGTTTCACATCACAGCACATACACTAAAATGCATGTATTATGTTTGTCTTGTTTGTTTGTCTTGCTATACTTTAAAATCTGACAATATAATAACCTTCCAGTAATGTAATGCTTTATTATATTATTAGTATGGGTATTATTGCATTATTGGGAAATGCACTTACTTTAACAGGTTGTGATTACATGATCAGGCTGTATTACATGTTTTAGGGACGTTATCGGGAGCTATTACGTATTTTAGTATACCGAAGTGCATGTAAACACCCCTCTGTCACTGCCCCCTCTATAACTGCATTTCTGCCCCTCTCATGCTCTCTCTCTCTCTCTCTCTCTCTCTCTCTCTCTTTCTCTGTTTTTTTCTCTCTAAGTCTCTCTCTTATCTCTTCTCTTTGGACCAGGAGAATGAGAGAGAGAAATGAGACCATGTACCATGAGCCCATGGGCTGTCTCATGTGTGTGATGTGTGTGCCCACAGCTGGTGAATGTGTCTGATCTGGTGCCAGCGCTGGTGGCTGCGGAGCAGAAGGCTGCCTCGTCCCTGCGGTGGCGCGTCCACGAGAGGCTGCTGCACTGCTACGCCTGCCTGCCACGAGTCATCCCTGCTGAGCAGATCTACTTCCGTTTCCTGCAGAGGATGTTCAGCATCATCACCACCAATGTGAGAGAGCGAGCCATCCAATGCACGCAGACACGCACATGTCATGTAGGCTTTTTCATTCCATACACACAACATATAGACAGACTGCCTCACACATCGCCTCATCAGCCTCATCACTGCAACTAGAATAGAAATAGTATTTTATGGTCTACATTGCTAAATAGTATTGTATGGGCTACATTGCTACATTGCTAAATAGTAT
>JAGFZM010000767.1:172992-222236 GCA_017657215.1 Limnothrissa miodon | reverse complement strand
GCTAAATAGTATTGTATGGGCTACATTGCTACATTGCTAAATAGTATCTATATACAATGTGCTGTATGTCTAGAATGTTCTGCCAGTCCAGAGAGAGGCTGCAAGGACGCTATGTGTATTTCTACGCTACAACCGGAAACAGGAGCAACGGCAGGAGATCCTCACCAAGATCATGCAAGGTACCACTAAACTCACACACACACACACACACACACAAAACACACTTTCACCGTCACATACCAGAATATGCTGTGGATATACTGTATTATGGCCAGAAGATTTTCCACAACATTACAATGTAATATAGAATGTACGCCATGTACTGAGTACTGTTATTAAATTGCTTCTTTCATATATTTACAAGAGCTCGCCCAGGGTAGAAGCTACTGGAACCGGCTGCGGTATCTAGACCTGTGTGAGATTGCTATGGAGCTCTTTTCAAAGTCCTACTTCTGCAAGCACTTCCTAATCCAGGCCCTGGACTTAGTCAGTGATCCTGTGGCAAATGTCAGGTATGGAAGAAATGGTTTCAGTTAACTTTCTGATAAAAAGGCATCTCATCAATTTCTGATCCACATCTTATTCTACTTAAAGCAGAAATCATTTCAATGTGTAGACCTATTGTTGGTCATCAAGGATTGTTGTCGGTAGGAACAAGACACCGAAGATGTTATATAAAATAAACCAAATTATAAATGGGCAGCTAATTGGGCACAGAAACTTTATTTCAGTTTCATGTAATATCATTTTTTTCTACTGACAACATTCAGTGAAATTAAACAACAGGGTTATTGATTTAAGTATGAAAGTGTATTGATTGTAGTACTGAGTACACCGTTGTGCAGCAGTGATCTAAGAGAGCATCTGCGTAAAGCTATGGATCTGTTGCTCCAGTCTTCCCTGTCTCTGTCTCTCTGCCCTGCAGGTATAAGCTGTGCCACATGCTTCCCAGGCTGCGTGCCACCATCCGCCTCCCAGCTGATAAGCACCTGCTCCAACAGTTGGAGTTTTGCGTGCGGAAGCTGCTGTGTCGGGAGAAGGACAAGGACGTGGTGGCCACCATACGCAAAGTACGCCACCGCAACGGTGACAGGACTGTTGACATTATTTACTGGCTAAACAGTGTTAGGACTGAGCGCTACTCCTCACTGAAGGCTAGTTATGAATGTGGGAGGCTGATTAAGTAACACACTAGGAGTGAACTCCTCTGCAACTTCGCCAGACACCCCCACTTATGCACATTCCTTAGTAGTAATTATGTGTTAGACCAGCTGCTGGTTCCTGAGCCTTCTGTAGCTTGCTATACTCAGGGTACCCACGGTCATGGAAATTCTGGAAAAGTCATGGAAATCAAAAATATAATTTTCCAGGCCTGGAAAAGTCATAGAATTTTGTAAAATCACAGAACGTTTTGGAAAAGTCATGGAATTTTAGTTTCTCTTTCTCTCTACAGTGTTCTGTATCATCATAATTAGGCTAAAGTGTTTAGTATAGTGTACAGCCAATAGTGTTTGTTCACTACTGGCTCACAATTTTTCTGTGAGTTTGAAAGTCATTGTCGTACTTGGTCGTAAAGGTCTTTTTAAATAAAGACTACAACAGATGGATTGACACTATTTTCCATCATCCATGTCAATGAAAGGGTTACCATTTCATACTTATCCCTTAATGTATGCTAAATTCTACAGGGTGTCTGGGTTCTGTAAAGTCATGGATGGTTTACCTTAGGTCATGAAAAGGTCATGGAAAAGTTTTGAAATTTTGCCAGTGAAAGAGAGTGAGAAGCCTGTATACTAAATGATTTATGTCCTGGGTTATTTTGGTATGCTGAAACAGAAATAAGTACAGATATGGAAGGGGTCTGAAATGAAATGCGCTATGTTGTTATGGCCAGAATAATGTTATTAGTGATGGGACACAGCTTGTGATAGTGATAGACAGAGCTTGTGTCTGTGCTTCATCAGGAAGATGCCATTTGGTCAGATTAAAACGCAAATTTGATGTCCATGCTCTTTTCAAATTTTAGATTGTGCTGGAGTTGGACAAGATGGAAATCACTGAGCCGGTTAGTATTCTCTGCATGCTTGAAAGACTCGTTTTATGTAGTCCTATGCCTATAAAGGGTACATATAATACCTATAGATGTGTCTACAAACGACCACTGTGTTTTTTTCCAGTATCACAAACGGCACGAAAGAGATCTGCTGGACCAGAAGAAAGAAAAGGAGGAGGCTCTGCTGCTGGAGATGGTAAGGCCTGAGCAAAGGATGACAAAAATGCAAAGTCTTAATTTCTGCTGGTAAAATGTGAAGGCCTTATAAGACTGACATGGTATCAGCTAAATCTAATTGGATTCAAAAACACTAAAAACACTGTCGTTTTTATTATAGAAATCCATTTTATGCAGAGCTTTATGCAAAGCTGCCATTGCATTTACATCTCAGTGTTTTCTAGGTGAAAAGAACTGATCACCTGGTTGTTATTAATGGTATCTAAGGCGATAACAACTTAATTGCTGCACCTTGATTACAAGCAACAAGGTGATATCACTATTTACAACAATGGCATCTTACAAGGATTCTCTTTTAAGAAAACCAACAACCTTTTGAGTGTGCATGTGTGTGTAGTTGATGTCAATGTCAATTTATTATAGCCAAAATGTTTTACTAGCCAGGGATCCCTTTAAGTCTAGCCATATTGGTAGCAAGGTGGTGGTAGATGTTAAGGAACCTACCTAGCATGCTGCTAACTGGAAATTGTGGGTTCTAATCCCAACTGTCACTGTTGTGCTCTTGAACAAGTTTCTCTTGTGGAGACTGTTAATCATGTTGGTTGCTATATTGGTTGCTAGGTTCAACCACAATGAGTGGTCAATAGGCTAGGGTACTTGTAGTAGCTAGGCTGTAGCTAGGATAGTGTGGTTGCTATGCTGGTTGCTAGGTTACAACACTAGAAGTGGTTGCTAGGCTGCTATGAAAAGCTATGCTGGTTGATATGCTGGTTGCTAGGGTGTAAATGGACTATGATAAAATAAAGTAAAATAAAGTAAAGTAAAATAAAAAATAAAGGAGCCACTATAGTGGTAGTTCAGGTTAATTAATGTGGATGCTTTATTAGAATGGTTGCAATGTTGGTTGCTAGGTAGATGGTGGTGTAAAGCCCCACTAAGCAACTTTTTTCAGTTAATTAATCCGTGTCACACTGTTTAGGGTGATAACATGAGTCATTACAAGATGAACGAACGGTTTAGAAAGCGCATACAGTGCCTACAGTAATAGGAACCGCATTTGCAATGTTCAGCAGCAGCGCCCCACCTACAATGCAATAGCAGCTTCAGGTGGGGGTAATCACTATGCAATCAATCACTATGCATACGTATCCAGCAGAAATCAGGATAGCAATAGCTATAGACAATGAGATTCAGCATGATGGAGCCAGCAAGAAAGCCCATGTCCGCGTAGACAAGGAAAAGATCAACCAAAAGTTGCTTAGTCCCTCTTTGAAATAGTATTTTATGACGATTGGCCATCGAAATAGCTGAATAATTCTTGAGTTTAAATGGGTAAATGGTTACATATTTGAAAAATTCTCTAGTTAAATTGTTAAATATAGAATTATTGAAATTTATTTTGAAATAGTTGCAGCAAGAGGAAACATTTGATCATATAATCTAGAGAGAGATCGATTGTATTCTTAAAACTTGAAAAAGTGACAATTTGTGCTGCTGGCCAACTAACGACTCTTGAGGGCCCTATTGTGACTTCATCAGCCCAATGTTAAGTCTATAGGCTGAGAGGAAGAACACCTTGACATTATCATACACTCTTAACTAGGCAAAGGCAGTTAATACCATAGAAAAAGAAATGTATTACAGACATGTTGCAGGCATCTGATCCGTGCTCCAACATACAGCAAAAAAATAGCTAAAGTTTGTGCACAGAGTTATGAAAATACCACATTTCTAATTAGACCCCATGGACTATTGGGGAGTGAGATGGGGGCTGGTAGTATGCCTACATATTTACTGTCTGTGTATGGATGGGGAGGATGCAAGAGCACCACATACATGCGGTTCTGCAATCACATACTGACATTTACTACATACTTATGGATACCCTTTTTAATAACACTACATGTATGTATTGTATAAATAGTAGACAGACGGTAGTTACAGTTGTACCAACTAGCTAGCCAGCTAGCCAAGCTTTACGTGTAGAATGTTAGTAAACCTTCCAGCTGATGCTTCAAGACTCTCCTAGGAAGTTGTCTTGGTGCCTGTACTTTTCAGGCGTCAGGCTAGGGTGCTCATCTTCTGATTCGAGAATGCTATAAGGTTGCAGGTTCAGACTGCACTGGATGACCTCAGTGACATATAGTTTAGATTTAGCTATAAAGTTCCTGGCTGGGGGCAGATGTTGGCAAAATTAACTAACTACTGTGGTCAAAAAAAAAAATTACGTCATGTCATGTAGTCATTTTTGAGTGCCCATATTTGGCAAATTTGCCCCTAAACAGTATTTCAGTTTTGTGGAGTTCACTTTGAAGAGTACACTTTGCATACCATGCCTATGTCACCCTTGTACAAACAGCCTCTCCACTGATTCAGGTTGACCTATTATGCTGAGAATAGAGTGTATTCAGTATGGGTTCCGCAACATCTGCTATGATGAGCTATTCAATAAAGATCCTTTTTTTTAGCACCTTTCATCTGAGTGTCTGACAGACCACACACACACACACACACACACACACACACACACACAGTGACTGCTGAAGAAACAGATGGTGTGCCTTTTGTAACCTCTTTGGTCTGCTCACATTTAGAAAGAAAATCCGGTAACACTTTACATTACAGATCGGTAATACGTGGGTAATGTAATGGTAATATGTATGCAATTTCATGGTAATATTATTTTTAAACCACATATTACAAATAATGAATGTGTAATTTCTAGACATTGAAATAAAGAAGGTAGTTTTAGCGAAATTACACAGTATCAGGGCTGTAAAATGCAGAATCACCTATTTCCAATTAATTTCTTAGATATTACTTATGATATCCTGTGTGAAGATAATATGAAATTGCATACATATTACCATAACATTACCCACTTATTACCGATCTGTAATGTAAAGTATTACCGAAAATCCTAAGTGTTATTTTTTGAACTTTTTTTTCTCTCTCCTCACAGGAAATGCTGGAGCGACAGCAGAGTGAAGTCAAGCTCGTTGGCGAGAAGCACACAGACAAGAAACGTGAGTGGAATAAGACAAGAAAAAAAATCCCTCTCCAACTGGATGACAATAGGACTTAGACACTGTCAAGCCTTATTATGCCAGTGGATTCATCGCAGACCTCAGTCCAGTCATGTCTTTAATACCATCCCACTACTGCTTAAATTTCATGTCTATTCGATACTGCACAACACTGTTTTTTTCAAAATAAGACATTGCATCAATATTTTATGTAATGATCTTGAATTAAGAGGAGCCCTGTTGCACTTGCCATTTATCTGACTGTTTTGAATAGAAACCTTTGCTTGTCTTAGTTGATTACCAGGAGAGTTGTGCAAGTGCATGAGTCATGATGTGTATAGTTTGAACCATTCTTAATCCTGCTGTCCTGTGTCGACTGCCTAATGGGATGTACAGGAAGGGACAGTAAGACAGGACTGTCGGGAACTAAAGGAATGTCAGGGTCCACATCAGGAGCAACCCTGTCCACTTCAGCTGGTGAGGCATGCCTTTCTGTTATGTTTTTATTGTCTGTCTTCAACACACAACTCTGTACATTTTCCACTACACAAAGCAACTTATTTGGCTGGCGCTGAGCAATTGCATTGCACTTAACAAAGTTGTTAACTTAATTTGCAGCCAAGCCTTGAGGAAACACTTCATTTTGTGGTCAAGATGTAACTTTTAAGTTAACAGTATTTGTGTCGTTGGTAATAAATCACGATGGTTGTATGTTTCAAGGTAAGGAGATGAGGAAGGCCAAACTAGCACGGAGTCGCTCCCTCAGTAGTCACCCCACCACTCCTAAGATGTCTAATTCTTCAGACAAAACCCTGTAAGCTAAGTTTGTTCTCTCAACACTTCTAGTATTTCTTCTCCCTCAGTAAATACCTCACTATTACAGACACAGTATGTCTGCTAATCTGTCTAAATTTAGATTACAGAGCAGATTTATTCAGCAAATTACTTTATTTCATGGGAAACCTAGTATATAATCATGAGAACAATCTGTATTTTAACACTGAATGATGATAAATTAATCACACACTCAAATAGCTTTTTTTTTTAGCTTTTAAATTAGTCATTGAAAATGTTGCTTGGTTGAGTTTATCCCTTTATGTCTGTGAAAATTGTCATTCATCCAGGTCATGGACTGGGCAAAGTGTTCAGTTACAGGAAACTTCAAAATAAGTCCAGTTGCCTTTGACATTTCTGTAAAATGAACACTTTGTGTTCTGTAAAATGATGCTCTAGGAGACAAGTGACAGCACTGGGTTGACGACCCACTATCCAACGCCTCCAGGGCCCAGAGATATTCAGCTGTTACACTGCCTCTGATTATTCTCTCACTAAAGGATATAACTCCTAGTTGTGCTGTTTCCCCTCAGAAAAGTGAAAGAGTCTGGCAGTTGTCCTGGCACGGGCAAGGGCTCCATGCTTGCAGTGAATGGTAAAACCCTCTTTTTGTCATCAACATCCAGGACTGCATCAGACCCTGTCAGTCTACCCTATTACTCTGTTTCATGCCCCGCAGATGACACGGTGCGCTCGCACCACTACAGCGTGGCATCCTCCTCGTCCTCACTGTCCCCGACTCCGTCCACCTCCTCCATGCCCGTCCTCATCCGCAGCAACACGTCCAGCTCCGTGGATCACCGTGGAAACGGGGGCAAGGACACGCAGTCCCGAAAGCTGTCCATGTGTGTAATGTCTAGGCTAGTCTTACAAGTTCTATTATCATTATGGAGAGCGACACCATGCAACATGTTGATTAATATTCACATGCATAGATTCTGCAGAAAACCTCTTATGTGTAGAGTGTATAAGCTACCTTTAGTAGGCCCATTTGGATAGGAGTTTCAGACTGTTTGGATGAAATTGAAAGTTGTTGTCATACACATGCCACCTAGTGGCAGCTTTCATGCTACCATATGGGCATTGAAAGTATGGGCAGATATATGGCATCTGTGCTATCTGCTTGTCTATACTTGCACAGATTTACTTATCAAAAGCAATAGTTATAATGTTGCAGCCTTTCTTTTATTCTTTCTTTAGTGAGTGGCAATTGTGTCAGTCTATGACAAGACATTTGTGTAATGCCATTTTATCACTTAGCAAAACAAAAGTACTGCTGATTGTGGCTAATACCTCATTTTTTTATTGTCATTGCAGTCAGAGGAAGTCTAACTCATTTGGAATGCAGTCTGGAAGAGAATAATTAGGATTGCTTCTAAAGGTGCTGGCAAGATTTCCGCCTCCCACGTCTGTCCGTCCCAAGACGGAAACCTAGTGGCCAATACACCACCCTCCACCCCCACCCGGTTGGAGCTTCATGTCATCTTGCGTACCATCCATGTCCCCTCCACCTTCCCTAAAACAGGGAATAGCGGCGAACAGAGCTGAAAGAAGCCCAGATGGAGGAAGCACAGAGAGTTTGAGGGGGACTCTGGAACATCAGAAGTGTTTTAAACGTTTTTTTTTTTTTTTTTTTGTGCGCCAACTAAAACTGTTTGACATTGATCCATCTCTGCCTTACTCGACAAATACTTGTAACATTTGTTTGAAAATGGAACGAAAGAAACAAAAGAGGACAGAAATGTCACTGAGCGACTCGCTTGGAAGAGTACATGGATGTATATTATTTATTGGCTCGTTTATTTTTTTTTTCTTGTATTATAGCATGCTTTGCAAAGTCTCTCTTTTTTTATTTTATATTTCCCATCCGGGTGAAAAGAACAAAAATACTAGAAAAGAGGGAAAGAAAACAGCTTAAGGTATTTTTTATGAATCATCTCTTGCTGTCGCCACAGCACCCCGATAAGTTAAAGAACTTTTTTCCCTTCTCGACCAGTGAGATTGTGCCTGATGTTCCACAGCATCAGTGATTCACGCCCACACCACACCACACGCACTACCCAGTCAATAAACACAAGATCCTTGCTGAATGCTCCATGTGTCATTTTCCCTTTTGAGTTGCTGTCACTCCTGAGATTCAGACAAGACAAAATGTAGACATTAGGTATCAGCATATTTGTTCCAACCACTTTTTTATTTTGCCAGTGGATGTAGCCATGCCTAAGTCGCATGCATTTGCACCCACACCCACTGCCCACCTCCCATATGCTACAGTACCTCACAACACTTCCAAACTAAGGACAACTAAAGGTGCAGGTGGTTGTCACGGAACACTTGAGAGGAATACTTTAGTGAAAATTCACCTTTACCAGTTAACTAGCAAAATGGCCCTGAATATGTAATATATGGTTGCCAAAAAGCTTCACAAACAGTGAGCAAGAGTTTTAACAGAGAACAACATTATATTACGTGTACATTACGTGAACAACATTATGTTACATGTACATTTATCAACATATAGGTCTGTTTATACTAAAAGAGTTGAAGGTTTAATATTGTCAGTAAATTCCGTATTTAGTTAACCTAAATAAGGTTGAAGTCCAGTTTTATGGTGTGAGTGTTTCATGTATAAGGACGGTAATACACGCAGAAATCTCAAGCGTTTAGTTTTTTGTGGGGTCGACCACTCTTCCGACAAGGAGCAGACTCTTGGTGGCCTCATGGTAGACGAGGAAGAGGAAGGGCCTGTTAATGGTGAGTCGGGGTGGTAGGCTGCTGAAAGTGTCTTGGGTGGACGCAGAGTCTGTCAGGGATCCGCTCTCATTCACCTCAATGGCAGTCTTCTGCACAACCTTGTGGGGCACAGGTAATGGTACACACAGTCACTGCATATGCCGGATTATATGGGTTTAGTCACATAATATACAGGATGGTGTCAACACAAAGTCTCTGGACTCTTTAACATGAAACAATATGAAATGAGTATTTTTGTATGTCGGGCTGTCTCTGTCCTCCGTCTTTGGCACTAGCTGCATGTGGCTGCGAGACGGCGGAGACCTCGTTACCTCATCCAGCTTCAGGCCCTGGCTCTTGCTAAGTGTGCTCAGGTCTGCATTGCCCTGGAACACATCTAGCACACCCAGGCTGGGCAGGAACGTCTTTAGAGAATAAGACTGTAGCAAAGAGAAGCGTGGCAGCTGAACCTCCAGCCTCCTGCGTGATAGATAACAAAGACTAAAATCAGCATCACACACCTGATGACTTTTCTTTCAACATTTGAAAGAAAGAAACATAAAGATCAAATCATTTTCATCCATCGTGCATGCAACAAGCATATAAATGCACTCACGTGCGCTTCAGCTTTTTCACCCAATCCAGATAGTTTTTGGTATAGAGTTCGTCATCTATCGAGGTGATGTCCACATCTTCATCTGGAAAAACTATGAGCATGGCTGTCCCTGCTGAGCTTGGCAGTTTGAGAATTCCAACCTTGAGGTCAGGGTCGTATGCCAGATGGTATTTATCTGAGCGGAACATCATGGGCACCTGAGCAATGTGGTACTTGTCGATGTAGAAGCGCTCATCTTGGGTGAAGCTGGCATTAAATGGTAGTGCCCACTGGCCTACCATATCAAAAAAGAGGAAGAAGACACACAATTTACCTTTACACGCCCACTTTATCTTACTAAGAAAACCTAAGAGTTAGGGTGCCCTTAGATTGGTGGACACTGGGAGGTGGTGTAAGGTGGATAAGGCTAAGTGCCCTGCGCCCTGTCTGGCTTCACCCTAAAGCCCCATACTAGGATGGGGTAGCCAACAATAACGCAGCTTCATGCTGGTCAACTTTGAGGGCTCAGGGTTTAGTGGGAATGATGGAATTCAGCCACTAGCTGAGAACAGTCAAGGCCAGGGTGCCACTATCTATGATCATGCAAAAAACTGTTGTGTCTCTCTACTACACATGATTACTATGAACTGTACTTATTGAAGTACAACGTACAACATTCTTAGCCAACAGCTCGTTCCACAAAGCAGATGCCGAAAAGGTCCACTATCAGTGTGTGGCTTTTGTCTCTACACTCACCTTTGAAATAAACAGCATTGACAAGCATAAGCTGTGTGTTAGCATCCATGCTAGAAGATACAGCCTCTTGGATCTTGTCCCCGGTCTTGGTGCGGAAGTAGTCATTTATTGTATTCATGGCCGTCTGTGCTTTACTGAAGTCAACGTTCTGTGCCTCTGTCTGGAAATACTTCTTCACACGATCTTGGAATGCCGTCTCCACCTGGACCTGTTGTGCTGCAAACAAAGCTGAACCCTGGTCGTACCTCAGGCTAATGTCCTTCACATTGTCTTCCAGCACCTGCAGGAGCTGGGGGATGCTGTCAGGATCGCCATCCTTTTCCAGCATGCGCAGCTGGAGTAAGGTGAGAAGCTGCTCACGACTCTGACCCACCGTGCCCTCTGCAAGCGCTGCCAAACTCTGGGTCAGGCTCAGAGGAGATACCACCACATTCCCATCAGTAGTGCTGGCGACTCTGCGGTACAAACTGGTGCCGAAATCTGCATTCTTCATTGCAAGCTGCTCGAGATTGTTTTCAGCAGTCTGGGCAGCTGAATTAGCAGCCAGAACTATTATGCCCAACAGCAAGTAAACAGCCATATTATCCCAGATCCACTTGGCATTTAAGGGGGCTGGACAGTGAAGGTTCTGGAAAAGGACACAGAGAAAACAGCTAATGAAATAAAGTTGTACCATCAGCAAGAGCTAATGTTTAATTAATGAGAACATGAGTCTATTTGCCATCTGTGTAAAATGCTACTAAAAGCAATGACTGAACTTGCTCAATTGTATGTTTCAAAATAAGACTTTTTAGTTATTGAACCAGAAGACTTGATGCATTTTGATAATAGTATAATAGTGCCATAACAGTATAATAGTTAAAAACATATTGTTACACAAAGCTACGCACCCTCTGACTGATGGCTAATAAGTCATAAATTGCCCAACAAATTCTCAACTAGTTTTGTAAATAGCCCAGTATACCAACACCAGCATACTAAGCATGAACTTACATGCAAAAGACTGCTAAGTAAGACATTGTCCTACATAATGCTGACTGTAGAAGGGATCTTTAGAACCAAATCTTTTTCAACCTCAATTCAGGGTTTGTCAATTGCCCATCCCCAAAGCCAATAGTCAGAAGAGGGACTTTGTTCGCTACCTCAGATGTTTAAGAAACCAAAGTGCAAGTGTAGGCTATTCAACAGTTAAGCCTGTATCTTGTTTTATCTTGAAATGAATTTGAGCATCACACAATCAGCTGCAAATAGCAAGAATATAATGGGCTATAACTAAAACTTTGATGAAAATTAACATTAGGCCTAGAACAATTGAAATGAGAAAGGGGGTTGCAAAAAAAAGCCAAAGAACGCAAGGATAGCCTACTGTAGAGTGTTACTGATTCTGTGCACTTATGATCACCAACATAAATAATCTCTACACTGTCTCATTATATTAAACTCTAACACGACAGAACACCCTAGATGTTCACAGATCAGTCATAGGCCTGTGCTTTAAATGGGACTTTCACGACCAAAGCCTCGACCAATCCGACACCACGCTATCGCACCTGCTAGAAACAGTGATACCGTTATGTAATTGAGCGGCGACAGTCCTTAAACTCACGACACTTTGAAAAACATTATATATTATGTTAGCCTACATTCAATAATAATTCTAACATAAATATAATTGATCTAAGGGCAGTAGCATCCGAGCTCTTAAGCCGCACCTTGTTGACAAACCACGAATAGCCTAATTCTGAACAGCAGAGTAAGGAAATGTAACATGGAGAAAATTACCTCGGTCACCCTGATGGCTCTCAGGCGTGGACTGCTGACAGTATCATGAAAGCGTAATCTACAACACCCCTAAAAACAACAATCGCATCTCACTCGCCATCACTGAGAGCGTCAAAATAGCTTACGCAAACAACGTTAGTCAGGGAGTGTTCGTGATGTTTTGGTATTCACGAAGATTCCACAGTGACGTTGCATGAAGGTGTCGTAATCTTTTACCGTCTGGTCGTGTTTAATGCCGCATCTTTACGGCACTTAGGAAACACAGTTTCAGGCTGGATACTTAGGCAAACACTTGGCAAATGCACTATGGCAGCACGTATAACCTGATTAATGGAAAAAGCCGGCCTAAAGAAAGTGTGAAAATGGCGCTATACTTCTTAATCCATGGCATGGATAGAGCTATCAAGCCTATCATGCCTATGGGGAAGAAAACTACAAGCCATCTTCAATTGCATATGATCTGTCTAGATTCTATCTAAAAGGCATTGTACCAATGGGAACTTAGTCTTTAGTCTCTTTAGTATTTTAGTCTTTAGTCTCTATCCATGTGTGTATCATAGGGACCTTTTCCAATTTTACAGGATTTTACCAACCATCTAACATTTAGATGTTTACAATAACAAGCATTAAAGGAAAATACATTGAAAGATAATTCCATAGAGAATTTAATTAGATAGCATTGTCTCATACATAGTGTCAGATCAACATGAGGCCTAGGCTAGGCTATACAAATGATTGATATGAGGTTCTCAAAAAATGCTCCTCTTGTGCCAAAATAGCACTGACCATTGGTACTTATCCACATGCCTACTGTTACATTTACCTTAGGTCAATCTGCATTTAAAGGTGCTCTAAGCAATGTGACACGTTTTTATGACTAAAACATGTGTTGTTACATACAGCAAACATCTCCTCACAATCTGCTAGCTGCCTGTCCCCTGAACACACTGTAAAAAAACGCGGTCTCTGTAGACAGCCCAGGCTCCACAAACGGCAACATAACACAGTGGGCAAACCTAGCATAACAAACGAAAACGAAACATAACAGTGTTCCAGCCAATAAACGACAAGGTTCATGAGTCTTTCGGGAGGCATGGGAGGGAGGGGGAGGAGTAAGCTAACTTATAACGCTTGAACCCTCTCTGGAGCTATCGTCCGTTTTGTTTGACAATACTTCGAACGTCAACAAGAAGTGACGTGAAACAGCATCGCTTAGAGCGCCTTTAACAAGTAGACCTAAGGTCAGTTCAGTTTTCACATCAGGCTATTGGTCTACTGGTGAAATTAGAGAACCTGTAGGGGGCACTAAATGGCAGTATTGTGCCACTGATCAATGGATGTTCGGAGGCTGGCTCTACACATTCAACAGGCCTATGGTAAGTCAGTTCAGTTTAGACTGGATCTATAGTCAGAGGTAAAATCAGAAACTCCACAGACATTTGATGCTGTCAAGTCAACAGAATTCAGCAGAGCTATAGCCAATGTGTCATCTCTGTCCTCAAAATGTGTAATTGGATGTATGGCTCTTGGGTGGATTGAGACCAGGGTGACCAGAAATCTCCTTAACCCAGGGATTACGCTGTTGATGTTGATGTAGTAGAAATCTATGTGGATGAGGTCGCCTTAATCAGTCTAGAAAGCAGCTATACTTACCCGAGGCAGATCTATAGACTAGGTTTTCAGAAAATGGCTTTATTTAAGGTCACAAAGGCAAATTGTGTTAATTTGCTGGCATACAACATTTTTAGGGGTACCTTTCAGTATGCAACATTTGAAGTGTGCTGAATTCAAATGTTATATAAGCCAGACTCAAAAAGCTTCCAAATCTACTGTATAATAACATAGGCAATGCAAGTGAAAAGGGTAGAAAATGTAAGTTTCATATCTTTATAAACTCAACCGGATTGTTTCTTACTTTGAGACTATTTCTGTTTTTATTACAACACTGTTGTGTTGAATGCTATGTTCAAATAATAATGTAAAGAGTGTTATGTAATAATGTGGGGTACTATTTTGCATACAGTATATTGCAGCTTTCATAGCATGATTCATAGCAACATTTTCCAGCTTAATTTGTATAGAATAATTTACTCCTAGAGCCTTTTCTGCTTGTGAAACAATGGCAAATGAATGGAAACTCTCACTGACAGTCTTATCAGAGAGGGTTCAAGCGGAGCTTGGTTTTATAGATTTATAGAGATTTAGATACCTAACATCAGTTTATAAATGTATTTACTTCTTGATCAGCAATTGACTTAGCAACAGCCTGACCTGACTCTTCAATGTTTAGATTTCTTTGCCTGAATGTAAGCACAAATTTAATTTTACAATTAATTACACAACATCTAATTTACATAAAAGAACTATACTATCTATTTGTTGAATGTTCTACCCTATTCCACACATAACACATTTTTGGTGGGGTGGCTTTGAGGCATTATGAGGCATTATGGGATAAATTTGAGTCTGACATGCAGCAGAATTCAGCACCCACTGACTGACCCTTAATAATGGTGTATGCCAACAAATGGCACCATTTACCTTCGGCTAATCCGTTATTTTTCATAGAAAGGTGAACATTTTGGTTTATGGACAATCATTAAAGAATTCTAATCAACTAATGAAATGTCTGTCCTGTCAGAATAAATGTAGAACTATGTAGATATTGATAGGCTTGTGATTCATTGAACCTCCAACTCTTTATTTAGGGCCATTGTGAGTATATTGAGAGATATCATAAAAAGAATATACATGAAAATTGCAGAAAGACATTTTGGTGGATACAAATACAAAATAAGACATTCATCATTATAGTACTTGTGAATTAAGACGTCTGTATTCATTATAATGCATTTGCTGCACACAATGCTGGTTTAATCTATGACAACATTTTCTGGATAAGCTTGATAGTCTGTCATATTGTGTTCATGAATATCGTAGTAAGTAACAAACTTCTTTATAATTTACCCCGTCCTCATAACTGTACATCCGTGTAAGTGACAATATTTTACTTTCTTTTCAAATACCCTTCATATCCATGAGGCCTATTCAAACAGGAGACTTTGAGATGGGATTCCCCTATATATTTAAGGTCAACTCTGTACAGTAGATCTGTTGGATGATCATTTATTCAGAAAAAGAAGCACAATTGTGCTTAAGTAGAGAGCAAATCTGTATGAATGGCTGATACAGTTTTAGATCAGTTGTGATACATGTAGTAAATATGTTAGCCTACTGTATGTTACATTATGGTAGTATCTCTTTGTACTCAAAGGCACAGAGAAAGAAAGCCAATAGAAAGAGTTCAAGGTACAGATATAACAGTGATATTGAGTGCTCTGAGGAAGAGTACTTATGATAGTCTTTAAGGATGCCCTGTAAAACTTTCAGGAGCTCAGGCACGAGTGAAAGTAACGTAACTTACTTCTACAGTACCTTGCCCTTTAGATGCACTTGTATGATCAATTCAATTACAGGCAAAACAAAAAAGTTCAGGCAAGTGATTGAGTTAAATCTTGAAAACCTGTCCTAGCCAGTTGGGTTAGCCCCTTGAGCCGTCGGAACTGCCCAAGGTTTCTTCCTCTACCATAACAAGTAAAAACAAAAAATGCTGCGAGGGTGTTTTTCCTTGCCTCTGTTGCTCATTGGGCCTCTTGTGTTAAGCGCTTTGTGACATGCCTTTTATAAAAATGCGCTATATAAATAAAATTGAATTGAATTGAATTAAATGTAAAGTATTGTGAAATACTTTTTTTTCTAACAGACCATATACAACTTTTGGTGTTACTAGTCAACATGAAGTAAACACTAATGTAATGTAATAGAAAAAGGCAGCTGTAATTGTTCGAAGCTATGACTCCTCCCTGTGTTAGCTGCAAAAAAGCCCAAATGCCCAGAGGTGCTCATGATGTTTGGCTTGATGACTCAATTGTTCTCCATCTTATTTCAAAATGGCCAGTTCGTAGACTATGATGTTATACCCCAAGAGACCGTCTAGTTGACCTCAGCTCATTTTGGGAGAGGTATCTGCCTTGATGGCTCTGTCTCCTGAATGTTTGGTTGCTGAGAAGGGCCGGGCACATCAAGATTGGGATCATCACCAACATGGCAGCACTTTCCCAGATTCTTGATAATGTTGAAATTATAGCGAGCGGTTTCCGACAGGCTGTTTTCCAGGATCCAACCATCAGATTCAGAGTTGGGATCCCCAATCTGCACAACGTTTTCCATGGCCGTCTGAAGGTAGCGCACCCCGGTTAGTACAAAAAGCTGGCAGGTGAGAAGAACACAAATAACTGGGTTAAAAAAAATGTTGGGGCAAAATCACAGCATGCACGTTTATTGCGTTCATGACCATTTCTGTTGCAGCAGTAAACAATTCTATAGGATATTTACTAAAATATACACTACAGGCAAAATGTTTGATAATTCCCTAGCATGATAGATGTTTAAGGTGAAGGGAAGGAACACAAGTCAGTGGGTGGTTATTTTGATGAAATTCATGTAATACTTAGTGACCTGAACTAGGCTCCAATATGTTTACAGCACAAGCATCTGGCAATTTTCAGGAGAGTATTTTATAAAATGTCCAATGAAATGAAAACCTTCAAAATGAAATGAATTAAGATATCTTCTGGGAAATGTTTAAAGCACCTCAAAGAGCCAGATGGTAATCACAATGATGGCGATGGACTGCATGATGTTGGTGTAGTACTCCAACAGGGCCTGGCGGCAGCCCTTCTGCCACAGGTTGAGTTCCTCAGTCTGGTGGTCGTAGTTGTGGTGGGCCGAGTTGTTGGTGACCTGGTGCTGGATGCAGGGCCGTGGGGAGTACACATTACAGCAGCTGAAGGGCACACTGTCCATCAGGTACTTCCCTTGGATATTATTCCTCAGACGGCTGGGGCATAGCGGTGGGACAGCCAAGCACATCAGAACAGAGGAGAGACAGAGAAGAGTAAATTAAAAAAAGCAATAGCTAAGCTTTCATTTCATTTCATCAAGAACCCAGTTAAGGCCAACTATATTTGGCTAACTGATTTGATCAGTGGGTCTGTTATCATTAGGAAGAGTATTTCTAAAGATGTATTTCATATGCTTTGTGAATAGAAAAGATCTTGACACAGTCTGCTAAATTAGAATATAAAGTTTGAGCCTGACCTAAAAACGTTTTAGGTTTGATTTTATTTTAAAGATCTATAAAACAAGGACTGCCATATGAATGCATTAGAACAGTGGTTCTTAACCTTGGGTCCAGGACCTCCCTAGGGGGGCGCTAGAGATTACAGGAGGTCTGCAGAATTTTGTGGTTGTGATGTCACCAAAATTAGATTTGTGCAAATTTATAAAAATTATGGAATCCTACCAACACACCCATTAAGATAATCTAATATTTTAACATTTTATACACCTGCTGACACACAGAAGAAAATAAAATGAAAGTGTGTGTGTCTGTGTGTTAAGAGACACCTGATAACATAAAAACTATTTTTTGTAAATAAAAGTTTGAAATTAATCACTTTATTCTTTTAGTGAGTTTATGTTGGTAGGATTTGGTGTTGGGGAAGGGGGGGCTGGCTTGTGTCATGGACACAGGCAAGGGGGGCTTCAAGAAAAACTGGATGAGAACCACTGCATTAGAATACTATTTTTACTATTAGTACGCTCTTCCTGTCTAACAAAACTGTTTTCAGACACCTTGCCAAAATGGCCTTATGTCCTAAGGACCCCGAGACAAGGATTATGGGTGTTGTTGTTTTTGTCATTGTCAACTTACTCAACCACTTCACTCTTGCTCATGTCCAGGTAACGGTTGCTGATCCACTGCACATGAAACCAGTCGCGGTAACCCCCATTCCCACAGCACTGAAACTGGAGCTGCAGCATGTCGACGGTACGCTTTAGGTAGCACCTCCCAGGGATGTCCGTGTCCTTGTAATAGCGCATAGCGTTGTGCAGGCCCAGGTAGAGGGATCTCTCCAGCTCATAATGCATAAAACAGCACATGAGCGCTCCAACCAGGATGCAAAAGGTGAAGAAGAATGTGCAGATGATGTAAGGAAGCATGATGAGCTTCCAGCGTAGAAACTTGGCTGTGTCCACACAGTCGTAGCAGATTTTGCCACCCAGGAAGTTGATGCCACAGGCGGCCAGGCCCACGCCTATCAGCAAGTTGGGGACCGGGTGGATGTCATCAGACATCACCTCCTTGCGCTTCAGAATCTCCACCTTCAGGAAGAGGCCCAGGCTGAAGAGGGTTACGCCCGTGATAACAGACACCCAGTTTAGCACCCAGAGCACCTGAGCCAGCTTGTCACGCTTGGTCTTGGTAAAAGTGACCTTGAGGACGGCCATTTTCTACTACAGGAGTAGACAGTAAAGATCCCCCAAATTGCTCTCACCCCCAGTCCTAGGGTGAAGAGAGAGGTCAAAGTTGAAATAAGTAGAGGGTTCAGGGATTTTGATCAGTTAGGGACAGGAAAGGGGCTGGGGGAAGGGGAGAGATTGTTGTTTCAAGAGCCTCATAAGAGGCTTAGTCGTGGGGTATTTTTACACAGGGAAGACGGTGCCCGTAGTGTGGTGTAGAGAGCAATCGGACTTGGAAAAAGAACAGTTTTCATTGAACAGGACATTTAGAGGGTGGGTTCAGTTACAGAAGGCCGTACTGGAGCACCTTGTCAATGAACATGTGACCTTGGAGTAATAACTTGCAGTGACACTGAAAAGATCCAGATTATTAAGTCTCAGATGTTGCTAAAACCCATAGCTTGCTCATTCTCATATGACTGCAGCAACAAAGCCATTTATAAGTTACTACTACTAACTACTTCAAGTAGTAAATTAAATAGGTAAATTCAAAGGTAGGGTTTAAACTAAATCTAATATACATGTAGCCTACTTAATATGATAATTTCCATAAAACATTTTAATGGTTATGCTATGTATTGGTGAATGTTTACATAATCTTAGATAGATAATAGAAAGATAATAGAAAACAGGTAGCAATAACACAATACTAATTGGACATATGTTCTGGCTAAGCGACCCTTACCTATTGTGCTCACATGGTCCAAAAAGGGGTGGAATTAAGTCCAGTTATCTGTGTTTGTGAGAAATCTCTGAAATCTTTTCCTAAAATCCATTTTTAAATGCCTAGAATGGGTGATATCAGAGAGTGCTCCTTGTTCTGGTACCACTTGCTACCATCCATTCCGTATAATCTCTTTATCTCAGAGAATTAGTAAAGCACGCCCTCTGTTAATTCAGCCAATCACAACTTGGGATTTCAACAACCCTTTTTTTCTTTACTCACTAGTGGCTCTCCAAAAGATTTTAGTTTGTTCATTTGTCCACTTTAACAGACTGATGTCACGTCCAAGTATTAACTGAAACACAACCAGATAGGTCTGTGTAATAAATGGAATATGTTAGTTAATGATAGTTGTGATTGTTGTAGTCACTGTGGTTCATGACATTAAACTAAACTTGTGTCCACTAAGCAATAGAATAACCAATGTGATCTGTCTTATAATCTATACACATGCATCTCTTTACACAGACAATGCCAATTCAGCTTGGCATAATGCCAGTTGACCTTGTATCCTGCATTCCTGTAATACCCGTTGCCTTTCGCATGATAACTACTGGTGCTGAGCACTGGCTAACCTGGTACTAGAGTGCACATGAGTAAAAAATATCCAGATTAATCAATGATCCTGCAATGGGATTTTGAAGCAGAATGAATAAAAATGAATAAAAACCAAATAATACAATAAAATAAAAATAATTACTGTTAGAGTGTAGCAATTTTAACTTTCAATGTGGACATACTGGAAATCATTCATAAGATTTTATTTGTTATTGAGGAATCTTTCTAGCCTACAGCCGCATGCTCTGTGATACAGATGCTCTGTTTCCAGCTTCTTTGATATCGCGCATGCGCTGTGATGTTTGGCAATAAATGGAGGAGAGAGATGGCCCTTGACAATTTTCTCTTTGGCCAGTGCATCCTTTATTTTTTGGCATTCCTCTTTGGCTTCATTGCCGTGGTGCCTCTTTCGGAAAACGGCGATGACTTCCGGGGAAAATGCCTGCTGTTCACTCAGGGAATGTGGCAGAACGAAAATATGACGGTGGGGAAGCAGCGGTTTATGGTGGAGGAATGGGGTCCAGAGACGTCCTGCCGTTTCATCACTTTCGTCGGCATCGTTTCGCTCATTCTATCTGCGGTGCAAGCATGGCGAACATTATTCTTCCTCTGCAAAGGCCAGGATGAGTAGGTTTCTAATCATGAAAAACTAAATGTCGTGTTGATTGCCGTGTGAAAGTAGTGAGCAGGAGTGTGTAGTCGGTTTCAGTGCATGATTTACACGTTCTGCCATGTCCTATCTACCCTTCAGTGATGACGTTCTCGTGTAAAATAGCCTACTAGGCTGTGTCGCATGACATTTAGAGAAAACAAAATCTTAATATAGGCCTATGTGAATCAATTTTCATATGTTTCTAGTGTTTTGACCCTGAGCCTATTTTACGTCAGAGAAAATCAATAGCCTATGAGTAGAACTAGGCCAAAATGTTAACGGTGGCCATGCAAGTAGCCAAAGAACTAATTAAACCTTACTGTGCTTTTCCTCTGTAGTTCGTTCTTCCATGCTTTCCTCAACCTGCTACTTAGCTCACTGGTCGTCTTTGTAGTGTTTGTGGCAAGTACCATTTCAAGCGTGGGCTTCAGCTCCTGGTGTGATGCCATCACTGAGAATGGAGCTATGCCAAGCAGGTGGGTTGTTTTCCCAGTACAATACATCACCTTCCAGCGCCCAAACAAGGAAGAACCCTTACATCGCTCAGAATAGTTAATAACTGGCAATGCAATCTGTGATTTGTTGTGTGTAATGCAAGTAAAAATGGTTATTGCATATTCCTTGTTTGGCAGCACATTTTCTTAGGGTTCCTAGGTGGAACTGTTTAGTTGGCCTGTATGCTTCTGCAGTAGGCTAATTGAACTGTTATTACTATTTTACTCCCCTTTGTTGCAGCTGTGAGGATCTGCAGGACACTGACCTGGAACTGGGCTTGGACAACTCTTCATTTTATGACCAGTTTGCCATTGCACAAGTAAGCTGCTGGAGCCTTTGATATGATATGGTTGTGTTTATAAAACTGGAATGCTCAAACTCAAAGTGAAGAAAGAGAGGTAGTCCTTCACAGTTTTCTGTTTGACCACTGCATCCATTATTTTGTGCTCATGAATATCATGGGAGAGAAAAAGGGCCTTAGGACAGCTATCAGGGCATCTATGAATTACTGTGTTGTATCTATGGTCTTGAACACAAAAAATCAGTATACTGTACAACATAACTCCAAAACAGTGTAACAATATATCAGTTAAATCCTGCTGAAATTTGATTGATTTAGTCTTATATAAGGAGATGTATAAAAAAAGTTGGTACAGTGTCAACAAATGACAGAACAATCTGATTAAGAAAAAAGATAAAATAGAGAAAAAACTTTCACAGTTAATCATGGTAACTGACAAGACATTTTTTAATGGAAAGAGCATTTTTTCTTGTCCAATACATGATTATTGCAGTCTAACTAGGTTTGTTCTTCATCATATTCTTTTCGTAACACTGATACTGACACTGCAGTTTGCCCTCTGCATCTGGTAGTATTTAAGGTGATGAGGGATGCACACGCATCCATCAATTAGTTGTCTGGTGCTTGATCAAACATACATATGTAGCGAACAAAGTAAGAAAATCTCCAAATTCTGATTTACTTCAAGCATTATTACTGCTTCGGCCTGAAAAATACCAATTCGGTTGAAACTTGAAGGAGAATCAGCGTGGAGAGATTTTGTTTTATTGTTTAATATTTAATGTCCTTACCAAATATATAATGTCTGGGTGGCGACTAATGCTGCACAAATCCTTTATCAGCATTCATTTTGGCTTTCAAAATGAATGCTTTTAAGATGAGTAAGCAGTCTATAACAAAGGTGTGACTCTGTAATAGGAGTGTGTTCATAGACAATGGACATTTTATCTTAGGGTTTATTATAGGCTTAGGGTTAGAGTCAATTTGATCTAATGAACCTGTACAATGATTTTCATTACACAATTAGATCTTAAATACAGTCTTTAATTCTGAGAAACTCAGCCTCATTGAGATGGTTTTTTAGACAAATCCATGTTGGCAGTAGATAATGCCAACATGTCTTCCTTGTGTTGTTTTTAGAATTATTCAGCCTGTCCCAGTGTTCATCATGTTGCAACAACGACATCGCAAATGATCAATAATGAGAAAATATAACAATAATATACCCAGGTTTCAACAGTTGTCTTTGCACTGTTCTCTATCCAATGTATAGGTTGCTTGAAAATAAAGCAGTTACATTTAAGTTTTCATGACATTTAACCTACCAAGCAATCCTTTCAGAATTGGGTTTGTTACAGAGACAAGTGGTAAGTAAACATACTTCACAGAAGATCTTTAGTATGTTTTGGGATCAGTACTTCATTGGAGTTGTTAAAATGTGTCAAGTTTTACTTTTATTTTAGACTTATTTTTGGCTTAAAGAGGCACTCAGTATGTTTATGCGACCATTTTTGTGGTCATAAAATCGCTTAGAAATCGTTTTTTCTGTTAGACTGGTCTGTTGTGTAGCAAACGGCGATTGAACGCACCGCTGTACAGCCCTGTATAGTGAATACGGAACTTGCAACTTCTGAGGGAGTGTACACTACAGCAATACAGCTAACTGTACAGAGCTCCCCCTACAGGTTTGTGGCGTTTAATGCAGGGTAAAAAAAACAGACTTACTGAGTGCCTCTTTAACTCATTTTTGGTTTAACTTAACCTTAATAGATTACTACTCGTATATATACTTACTACTAGATACTAGACTTTTACTTGAGTAATATGCTAGTAGGTGACTTAAACTTCTGTCAAAGTAATTTTTCTGCGGATATTTGTACTTTACTTAGTTGGGACATTTCGATAGACAACAATTGAGCAGTTGCCTTCTCAATTAACTCATCTGTGTAAATCAGGAACAAGTGCATGCACTCTCTCAGCCAGTGATGTAGGCCTAGAGTACTGCACTCTGCCATCTGGTGGTCACAAAGACAATCTACAGGTCAAGCATACTGTCATCGTTCAAAATACTATACCTAGAGTACTAATGCACACCACTGCCAGGTCAGTGGTCTGCATATCAATTTCAGTATGATTACTAGTCTCAAGTCTCAGAAATGACTAGGTCCATAATTGGTCTGCTATATTTTTATGTCTAGAATGTAATTTATGCTTACAAACATTTTGCCCGGAGTATATCATCATACTGTATGTGTAGTGAGCATGCCTATTTGTTTTGTGTGTTGTGTAGTTCGGCTTGTGGTCAGCCTGGCTAACGTGGCTGGGCATCACAGTACTTGCCTTCCTGAAGGTCTACCACAACCATCGTCAGCAGGACCTCCTGGACAGCCTGGTCCAGGAGAAGGAGCTGCTGCTGGGTCGCTCCATGCGCCGGAGCTCTGACATCGAGGAGAAGAACGCCCTGATCTGAATGCAGCCCCATACGAGCAATGACTTCTGTCTTCTTCAATCAAGATTTTCCTCCCACCACTACTACTACCACCACTTCCACTCTCCTCTCTTGTCTCATTCTTTCTGGTTTATGGCTAGTGAAGGCCTTAAACAGTCACCAGAACCCCCCACCCTCACATCAATCTCTTAATCAACCACATTCTTTATAGAATTAATCAAAAACATGAATTTTGATATTGTAGTAGTTTGCATGATTTCTAGTCTGTTGATAGGCACTGGCTGAATATCCTTAGGGAGAGTAATAAAATCAGCCTTGGGGAAACAATCCATCTTTTTTTCCAATCTCACTTTCTAATTGCATTAATTTAATCTAATCACTTAGAGGTGGAAGGTGAATAAGGTGCATGTGTAAGGGTGCCTTTCTTCATTATATTTGTCCCTATATAGTGTATTTACTCCTGTTATCCACCCCATCCTAAATACTGTCATCCCACACCTAATATATTCATGTCTTCAGCTTAGGTGCCACAGTTAGGTTGCCATACCCTTGTCCAAACTAGGCATACGTACATGCCAAGCTGAAAGGATTTATTTGCCCCGCTATAATGCTAGCAATTCAATACTTTAGCTACAGTATTGCATGACTCCAGTGGGTTTGTTCATTCAGCTGCGACATCAATGTTCAAAACTAGTACAGGGTTTACATGACTGATGGAACTGGCATAGATGCAATGTGAGGAAACAGACAGGTTCCAATGAGGGAGACTACGAGCTCATGCGTCCCATTGGAGGGGAGCAGGTGAAGCTGCTGGTCTGGGTGTGTGCGCCGCAAAACTGTGTTCCAGAAAGAAACTGCCAAGTGATATAATGGGTCAATAAAGACTTTTGAAGGAAGAGTTGCCTGTCTCTTAATCTGAATAAATATGTGACTCAGACATACTCCTGTGAAGGCTGTTACTGTAAATAAATCTTAAAAACATGCAGACATATTGAAGTTAGATTGGTTTAGGAGACTGTGCGCTAAATATTTTGGCATGCAGATAATCATTTGACAAATGAGCCATCAACTAGGAGGTTAACATCATAGTCAATAACTGTGACCTTTGGTACATACCTATAAATCAAACAAACCATCTAAATGTTCTAGACAAAGTCAGGGTTTTATACTATCAATCTGTCACACCTGTGGAAATGATATGCAGTTAAGCAGTAATTAAGACACCGGATCAAATTAATCTAGGTCTTTGGACTGGGCTGTTAATCACACTGTCATGACACTTAGCAGAAAGGAGTGAGTTATATTGCCATCTTGTGGTCAGACATTAGAACTACGCTTCCCCACAACCAACAGACTCCCTGTGTTGTTTTTGGTTTTACTGAAGGTTTGCTATTGAGCTGTTATTGTAATACAACCTGTCCTCAAATCTACATTAAATCCTCAAAAACAAAGACATGAATTGTGACATGGAATTTTGTGTTCAGAGGAATACAAAACACACACTAAATAACCAAGGCTCCAGCTGACTTTAGGGTGTGTAGGCAGACCTTGTGCAGGTGATATGAAGGACACATTTTATGGGGAGTCAATAAAGATAATGGAGGCCTGTTGGATGGTGGAAAAGATTTCCACAAGGTGGGCCCCCACCCCCAACCTGAAGCCTGATATTTATACAGGTTCCTCTCCACTGAGAGGGAAAACTGGGGACAGTAAAAGATCCTTAGTGCTTCATAACCTATGAGGAACAGGACTAGTGGGCTGTTAAATTTTACCAGGCATAAAATGAATTCTGTTTTCTAACACCTTGCTTGCCATTTAACAACCACAGAGGATCTCCCACCATTTTACATGTAAGTAGTTTAAAAGCTGCAAAATGGCCCCTGTCCACATAAACACGACAACAGGCACGGGAAGAGTCAGTCAGATAGATGTCGGCTGAAACCCCCTCTCCTGATGGTTATGAAAATTAATTGAATAAATAAATAAAACACAAGTGAGGAAATAAGCTCTCTCAATAATGGCTTGGCTGAGTAATGTCACAGAAAATAAATTCAGGTGGAAAAAAGAACTGAGATTTCTATTCCATTCCAGTGATAACCGAACTGTCTGCTAGAGGGAAGAAAACAAAGATAATCATTCCTGTCTTTCAGGTTGTTATGCTTTTGACCTGTCTGTCTACATATCTGAGAAGGACCTCTTTCTTCCTGGTGCTTGGCCTCTGCTCTCACAGAAAAGTCACGAGGATGTTTGTCATGTTGTTTACTCTGTACGTCGACTTAAAGAATCTTAAATTCTTTGAATAAAACAAATGCAATGAAGCTTATGCTTTGCTTCTATTCTTCTATTAGCTGATCAAGAAAGGCTATTGGTTAGTTTTAAAAGTAAGTGGCTTTAATGAATTAATTTAAAGTATCAATTCCCCTTGTGGGAGAGGCAGATGTGCGTATATGAATATAAAGATTATGACTAAACTTACATCATTAAGCCGGTCTCTCCTGCAGTTCCAGTCCTGGTCCCTTGAATCATGATCAGCTTTCACGATTTGGGACACTGAAGAAATGATACCTGCTCAGCTAAAACTGCATCTCCACTGAGTTCCAAAGAGAGTTTCTTTCCAGGTCTTTTTCAGACTACTCAGGAAAAAAAAACAAAATAAAAACTCCCAAATACCACCCAAAAATGAGTGTGTTTGAAAATAATATTGATTTGACATATGTCTTTACTGTACAGCCATATTTAATATATTTTATACTTTAAATAATGTGATGGAATGTGTGACACAAGTAAAACTGGATTTAACAAAACTCCTGTGTAGTCGGTGTTGTTTTTCTTAGTACTTCATTCATCGTTGGTGTATCTATCTGTGATAAGTTACTGTTGTTATATAACATCTGCAGGTTTCCTCTGATGAATCTCCAAATGAATCAATCTGATGAATATCCAAAATAAAACCAACTTTACAGCAGTGTGACAGCAAGCCGTTGTGATGGCAGATTGGACCTTCAATTTAATACTTTTTCCGTTTGAAAAGCACGACTCCTCTCGGAAGGATATACTGTGCGATCTTGATTAGACCTGGGCTAGTCTTACTTTGCTGAAATGTGCAGGCTGACGTAGACATATTTCTTCTCGGAGGAATCACATTACTTGTCAGATTTGATAGATATTTTTCCAGGGTGTGGGGTCGGTTTACTTCCCCTCCTGATGGTCTCACTTATGGACTTTCCCGCTTCAGCTCCATGATAGCCTCCCTGGTTGTTCTGGGACATACAGTACAGCAACACATATAATATTCATCAAACTGGAGGAATTGAACTACAATATAAATGCAGTGTAAAGCAAACATCAGCACATCCTACTGGTGTCCAGTGTGTCACAGTGAAAACAGCCCTCTGTTTCTGCCTGAACTTGATTTAATCATTTTAATTATCTATGTACAGGCTTCCATTCCAATGGCTAATGAACCTATTGTGTGCCAATTTGGTTTGTTTAATGGGAAACATGTAGTGTGCGTAAATGCCTTATTCATGTCAAGGCTTTAGTGTCTAACTAGCCTGTGCCCTAATGGCACATATCCACGAGGATTTATTCTCTTCCATTCAAACGTGTTACGTCAGGCAACATCCTGGACAACACATCTTTAGGACATTCAAAAAAAAAATAAACTGTTTAACATAGTGTCTACCCCAGACCTGCTTGTACTGAAAATTACATTCAATTTAAAATAAAATGTAGGAAATTCATATAATTTAAAATGCAGCATTTCTATGCAACCGAAAATGTTTTTAATTATCATGCGTGCATCTGTGACCGAATAAAATGACACTGTCAAAATGGCCTTCCCTGCCCCCAGTCCTTCAAGCCAAGAGGTAAGAGAAGGGTCACATTATGGCATCATTCCTTATCATCGCCATTTACCCCGTGGCATTGTCTCCCTGTTTTAATGCACGGCCCCTCGCTAGCCACAGTTATGGCTCCATATCGGTGGTAAAGCAGGAGACTAAAGAGGATCTCAATGGGCGCACTAGTGGCCCCAATAGCCCTGGGTAATGAGCTAGGGGCTCACTGGCTCCTGCTCCCTCCCACTCAATAGCACTCTGGAGGGAAGTCACGGTCAGATGCACAGCCCCAGTGCCAGGGCACGCCGTGCCCGCCTCCCTCAGCCATGCTGTGCAGGACGTTTGTGTCTGTTTGTGGCTGTGTGTGTAGATGTGTGCATGTGTGTGTGCGTAAAAGAGAAAAAGAGAGAAAGGGAGAGAGAGAGAGAGAGAGAGAGGATGTGGCTATTCTACACCAGAAGCTGGCCCTGGATTGAACCTCACTCCACCACCCCACCCCACCCCCCAACCCACAAGCACTACAAGTTAATGGCCACAGAGGAGAGACGGGAGGAAGAAATAGAGGGAGTGAAAAAGAAAGAGAGTGAACAAGCGAGATGACAATGAGAAAGCAAAGGGAGGGAGAGAGGTTTCTTAAAGGGCCGGCTATGTGGGTGGATGCTGAGAGGTAGATTATAGCGGCAGCAGAGGCAGTCAGGTTGCTCCTGGGGCACTAATAGGCTACAATGTTCAATGTTCTGAACAAAGCCAGAATTTCACATCTGCAGCCTGCTGTACCAGCACTGATAGCAACTCAGCTATAGTGTGGCAAACTATGCTGGTGAAAGGTGTGGAAGAGCAGTTGGCCATTGCTCTATCAGAATAAATAAACAAGGATAAAGCTGATATTTTAGTTGTCGTGATATTTTTTTTATTCATGCAAATCAGTTCTCATGTTAAAAACATTTTTTTTCTTTTGAGTTGTGTCATCTTTCACACCAATCTGACTCTGAAGAGACTGCACAATATTGATAAGATTCAACACCTGCCAACCAAAGGACAGTGTTCTGAAATGCATTCTTATGTTTTGGTTGAATTAATGAAATGTAGTATAATATTATTTAAAATAGGGTAACAGAAGAGATACTTCAAGGATGTAACTTTATGTTTTTTCATGTTATATGTTTTGGTGACCTTCTGACCACTGGTGAGATCACACAGTCACGGTAAAAAAAACAAAAGACAAAAAAAAAAAATCTAACAAACAAACAAATAAATAATCAGTGGTATGTAATATCAATGACATCATGTGAGGTTGGGCCAGGAGCAGGAAACTGTCAAAATGCATAATGCTCTGTTTATAATCATGGACAGTAAATAAGATTTCCCTTTGTCCTCACTGCCGGCTAATGATCTGTCATCACAGCAGTAATGGCTTGCTGTACTGGTTACTGTGCATGGCTGTGAACAGCAGTGGCATGAAGGAAACATGCATAATCATTGGACTCTGGCCTGGGGTGCAATTACATTACAACTACAGACTGCCCTCTGTAATTTGAGAGAATAACATAAAATTTCCCCACTGTCTTTCTGAGTGTCAACATCCTAACAAGGACAACAAACAAAAGAACAAACCGAAAGAAAAATACTTTTAGAGCAACGTGAAGTAAGTTAAGAGTTCAAAACAGAGAATCAAGCCTGATGCAATGGAATGCAATATTGAAAATGCATATCTGAGAATCAATGATTAAATCACCACTTTTGTGGTAGTAAACAAAGAAGTAATGTAGCAAGAATAGAAAACAGCAAACTAACCAAACCCAACCAGTCTACAGAGCTGTATCCTTAACGCTAGAGATCAATAAGAAAGGCACATATTCACTGAATCCTCCTTCAGGTTTATTTCCCTCTGCTCTATTGGTTCTTTATACTTTGTACACAGATCTGCGCTGTGGTCTTCCATAAGTTGTCAAGTCCACAGCATCCTCATAAGTGCATACTCCCCAAACCAAACGGTGAGCACCGAACCCTCATTAATCCAACTGTGTGCCAGATAGACCTGGATATACTCAATTGTGACTTCATTCACAGTTCACAGGGAGGACAACACATTTGGGTCCATCATACTAAGGAAGGAATTAATTCCATAATGGTGCATAATTTAGTCCAGAGAACATGTACTGCATCTGACATATTTCCATCTGAGAGAGAGTGTGCAGACCTAAAATCATAAAGAAGAGACAGAGAGGAAGAGAGAAGAAAGAGAGAAAAGAAAGAAACAGAGAAAGAAAGAAGGAAAGAAAGAAAGAAAAAAGAAAAGAAAAGAAAAGAAGCGTGAAGGACTGGGCTCTAGGGCAGGGCCCCATTGCAGGAGGTCTAATTGCATTTATTAGCAGAATTAGTGGAACGAGCTGCTGATTGCCATTGCAGCATATTAGAACAGCACAGGGAGTCTTGAACAAGGATAAGGAAGCCAGAGAGTGAACAGGTGCACAAGCCAAACTGCTGGAACATTCTCTCACATTTGCTTGACACAAACATTTTCTCCTTTCTTATTTTAGATTTTTCTTATTTACATTTATGCCATTTTTTCCCAATTTACTTTCGAAATAATCTCTCCCATTCAGGATCCTAACATATCCCTGATGTGGTTTATCACCACAGTCTTCAATGTTATTAGTATACTGATATTTTTCTACAATACTGCAAATTTGATGATGACATGATTTAGTGAGTCCTGCAGCAATATAACCACACATGGAAATGAAAAACATTTAGAGGGTGAGAATTAATTTGCAAACAGAAACATTCATAAACAAGCAATCATTCAAACACACTCACACACACACACACATACATATCTGCATGCCCCAATCTGAAAATTCCTCCATCCATGACTGTTGAATTTATGCCTGGGGACTGTGGTGGCCGTGATTACAAACTAATTATTTTTATGCAAGTGTAGGTCTGCAGGTGAATAAAGCTGAGAAATCAACTGGGGTGATCAATACAATCGAAGCGCATGGCCCTAAATCAAACAAGGCTGCCTGCATTCTTGAGTAAACCTGTGGGTGATTTACATGGTAAGCACAGGTTTATGGTCAGTGTTGCCCTGGCGGGCCTGTGTACCCCTCGACAGTTAATGACTCTCCAACACGGATTTGTGATCTGTGATTACCTTGTCTCTGTGAATTATGGGAACTTCTTTACCACCTACCTCCCCATTTGACAGAACTGTAGGGACACACACAAAAACGGGCAGGGACACACACACACACACACACAGACACACACACTGAATGAACCCCCACACATGCTGGAAGGCGATAAGGACATATCCCTGAGAGGCTGAATATCATATAACTGAAAATTACAGCTACGACACACAGACTGGCGGCTGGTTCTATGTATTAGATTTCTTTAATCAGTAATTCAGTCCCCATTTCAAAAGAAAAGTCTATTTGTATAGTAAGGAGGCTCAGGAAAATCTCTTTTAGGTCGAGAGTGAGCGTTCCTTTGGTGTCACATACTAACGTCTTATGATGTCAGGCATTCCTCTGTGACATTAGGATGCACACAAACACACACACACACACATACAGAGAGAGAGAGAGAGAGAGAGAGAGAGAAAAAAAACAAATGTAATTATCAAACAAATCTTGATATTCAGCTAGTGATAAGCCATAGTGACTAAAACATGGAACTGAAAGTATATGTAAGTGAATTTCATCATCAAAATTGTAACACTTTTGGCAACACTTTTTTTCGGGAAACCATCTAATACCATCTGTCCAAGATTTTTCAGTGCCTCAAACCCTGAGTCAATTCTCCAGTCTGTATGTTAGAATATTTTGTCAGTTAGAATGAGTCAGATTGAAGCTTACAAAATTGTAAATGGAGTCTATCTGCAGAACTGTTCCTGTTAAGGCGGTTTGGACACATTAGCCTACCCTGTCTCCCTGGCTACATGATGTCTGTACTCATTGGCATTTGAGTGAAACTCTGATGTCATTGTGTTCATGAAACTTCTACCACAGATAGGCCACATCTGATTAAGCTATCCAATACCATAACCTTCCTGTCCCCTGTACACATTGAACCAAAATAATATTTGCAATTTCATAAAGAGTTTGTAGAGGGATGTGACCTGTTTTTTCATGTTCTTAACTTTACAGAGCCCTGTGCGTATCACTACCTGCTGAAAATTCAACATTCAACTCATACAACTTTACAAGTCATACTTCCCCATACAATCTAGAACATTCTAGTGCTTGATGTGATACTATATCTCAATGGGGAAAAAAAGATTTGTACACTGTGCTTTGTACACTCCTCAAAAGAGCTTATTCTCTCTTGCTAAAAAGATGTAAGAAATTAAGGTAGGAGAGACAGATGGAGCCCTAAAGAGTCCACTAGTAGACATATAAAACAGCAATACAAGCCAGGTTCTATATGCTGGTTGAGGTTTGCTTGTCTTCAATGCTATTTTCGACTTGAACCTGCTCATGGTGCCCTGGTGGCCACAGGGACTCTGAGAACAGGGCCGGCGGCATTCTGAGACGGAGGTATGCTGGGGACTATTGTCTAGATCTATCCTGACGACATTCCGCCACTCCTAACCTTCCCTCCCTTTTTCTTACTATCTATCTTTTGCTTCTTCTAACTGAGCCTCTTCCTGTCTTGCTCTTTCGTTTTTTCACCCCCAGTAAAATGCTAATGGTGGTGTAGATATAGATGGTATCACTCCGGATCTACAGAACCTGTTTGTTCCAATGTGGCCGTCCCTAAAGCAACGTCAGGCACCTGTGTGGCAGGGTGTACGGGGCTGAGCACTCCAAGCATCTATGTGCATCTACATAATTATCAGTGACCCTTAGAGTCCCACATTCCTGTCACGTTTGTGGGGATGACAGTCAGAGCTGCTGTTTGATGCCGGTTCTAGAACCTCATCAGAACAGTGACGAGGCAAACACAACCTGATGAACCCCACTGGCTTAGCCTTTTTTTTTCTTTTGCAAGTGTTATTGTCAAATGCAGGTGCCTGTAACTGGAAGAGAAACTTTTCTGTGTTGTTGGAGTAGCCTTTTAATGCTGACCTTGGAGAGGCATTTTGCTGCTTGATTTATAAGGACTGTCAGGAAGAACAGACCCCCCCCCCCCCTCCCCTTTTCACTTTAAGCTTTTTACCCATGACATTGTGTAGGTGATCAACTCATAACAGCGCAGTTAAATATATCCACTCCCAGCAGCTTGGCTCCCACTCATTTCAAGCCTCAGCAGCAATGCTTGGTTAGACTACAGCCGATCAGAGGAAGAGAGGCTTAGCCATGTCATTCCATCAGAAGCACCTAAGGTAATACATGTATGCAAATGAAATTACCCAGGGGAGTCATTAGGGATGTGTTTGCTCGGTTTATGTGTCTACTGCTGCTGTAATTTGATGAAAGATTTAAAGCCCAGGTTTCAGTTAGCTTCATCAACCTGACTTGGACTTGTTTTGGCATTCAAACATTCCACAGCTTTGTCCAAAATGACTACTAGATGCTGCTGTGTGTTTGCGCCTATCCCTCTACCCCCTTTATTTGCCAATCAAGGGCTGGTCCTTCGTTCTAAACACTCCTGACACTCTTTCTGAAAACAGTCACCTCAATCAGCATGCTAAAGAACTCCCCATTCTTTGTTTTATGCCTTTTGCACATCCTCATAAAATACAAGCCACTTAATTTCCAGATGCTGCTGGAGTCTCAAAGTGTTGTTTGCACCGTTACACTGGCGAATTACCCGCTGTCCCAGCAGGCAGCATATGGAGCCATGGAGGGGGGTGGGCGTTTGGAAACTACTCGTACCCTCAAAGGGCAAATAAGCTGCGCCTCTTGAGAGCACAGTGGTAAAGTGCTGTGTAGGCAGGGGAGAGACAGAGGATATGCCCTGCTTAAATACCATCAGAGATTTAGATCAAGACCAGATGGAAATAAAGCCTCACAGAAAAATCAAAACAAACAATTTCAAAAATATACACATACAATCTAAAGTCAGCAATTTTATTTATGTTGTATGATTTTTCATATATACAGCGTTTGGCAACATGAAACAACATGACTACAGATCGATTGACTCTGGATAAAAATAATTGCTAGTCATATGCTCAGGATAGATTGAAGCTGAATGTTTAAATATTGTCAATTAATGCAATTAGAAGCTAGAAGATTTTTCTGAAAGGATTTGCATTATAATGGGTGGACTGTAGTGCGGAAAAAATACAACAAACATTTGAAATAAAAAAAAAAATACAACCCACCTTTCTGAAAGCTGTGCCTGAAACATTAATGTGTCATAATGCACAAAGCTTAGCTGATCGGGGTCATCAATCTCTGAGACACCTGAACCAGCCTCACTGCCTCATCTGGTTAGTCTCGTTGGAGGAGCCTAGAAGAAGAAGAATTATACTCTTTTTGATCCCGTGAGGGAAATTTAGTCTCTGCATTTATCCCAATCCTTGAATTTGTGAAACACACTCAGCACACACTAATACCGGCGCAGTGAGCTGCCTGCACAACAGGGGAGCAGTGAGGGGTTAGGTGCCTTGCTCAAGGGCACTTCAGGCACTTTCCACTGGTCAGGGTTTGAACCGGCAACGCATCAGTCACCAGTGCAAAGCGCTAACCAGTGGGCCACGGCTGTGGTCCTTGTGGCACCCCCGGTGGTTTTACATGGTCTATGATCCTGGTCATTACACACACACACACACACACACACACTCACTTATACATTCACACAAACTTGCTAGCATTAGTAGTCAGTGTTGGGTAATTAAGCTACTCAGAAAATGTAGTTAACTAAGCTACCAGTTACTCCACATTAGATGAAGCTTCACTACACCAAAGCTACCTGAAGGCCTATAGTAATAAATGATCCAATATTCTTCTAAGACTCTATAAGCAGCTATACAATAGTAACTGATTAGTATATAGCTGATATATAACTGTTTACTGTGATGTGACCTTACATTGTGGACATTTTTTACATTATGGCACCACTGATGCACTGATACTAAAAGCATCACATTATTGCAAGGAACTAACATTCCATGTATAGCCTAGATAAAAGATTTGCTGCTATGAGCTGATGCTCTGAAAATGTAGCTTTAAGGAATGCTACCTTAAAGCTAAACTACTGCAAAGCTATCAGATTCAGAATAAGCCACGCTACTCAAAAATGTAGTTTAACTAGTAGCTTTGCAACATGTACTTGTAGTGAAGCTACTGCCAAACACTGTCTGTAGTACACCCATTAGATGCACACTTAAACACGTACATAAACACACACAAACATTATTCATAAAACCCTAGTTTATATCAAAAAGATTATTTGAAAGGTGAGTTTTAAAAAAATCCATTGTGAAATGCTTCCTAGGGCTATTTTAATGATGATAGAAGGTTCATATATTGTGGTGGTAGCTCAACCATGTCATTTATGAGTTTTGAGAAAGTTTGATATTTATGATTTCAAAAAAAGGCAGTGACAAGGGCACAGGCTACAGATGTCAGATTAAAGTTAATAAACACATGCACATCATGTATCAAGGTATGCACATGATGTGGTGGGAATCCATGTGGATGTTCAAACATTGTTTAAATAGCTTTTTGTACTTTTCACCCAGCAATAGCTGGAGTGGTTTTACTTCCTCTTGCGCAGATAACCAGTCTCATTAAATTAGGGTGAGCTAATTCCTATTCATTTAGGAAATATTGTGCATAGGTAGCCTATAAACAAACTCACACTGTGAATTCCGTAGCTAGAATCCTGTCCATTCTCCAGACTTGCTGTATTGGGGCCCTTTTATTGGCAGATCCAGATGTGATAGGTGTCCTAAGATCTCGCCTTGGTCAAAAAGGCATGATCAAAGGGTGCTACCTAGTACATTCTAGTCTGGATTTGAGGTGCTCTGAAAGCATAGCTAGGGCACTATCAGGCAGGATATCAGTCAAAAGCTGATCCAGTTTTTAAGCTTCCCTCAAGAAATCATTTCTCACTAGCAAATGGCCAGACCCACTGCATAAAACAAAGTGTATCACCAGGGGCTGGTTTTATTACCATGCTCAGTGAGCCCCAATGAAACATTAAGTATATTTTACTTTGTCTTTACAGCACTAATATAAGAAAAAATGCGAGGAGCCTGTACCTTTTGCACAGTACTATACTTTTACGTTCAGACTGACTTTATCTTAACAGTTTTTCCTGAGGTTGTTTGATTTATAGCATTTAGACACTAACCTTCATTAGCTAATGTAAACCTAACATGTCATATGCGTGTTGGTGTCTGGGTCTGTGTGAACATGTGAGTGTGTCACTTTTGCAGGCACAGGTGTTGGGGCGGTGGTTGCTGGGCTGGTTTTCTCCATTCAGCCATTTATTCAGTGGCAGGCCCTGGACGAGTCTGTGCAGTGACTTACAGCTGCCATACACAATGGCAGAACTGCTTGCTTTCTTTAAGATCATAGTTGTGCGTGTGTGTGTGTCTGTGTGTGTTTTTGATTAAAAACATTTGGTTAAAACAGGATCAGTATAACCATATCATACATATATGATTTTAAGGTTAGTATGTTAACTTACAATACCTGTCAATCTTGCATGAGTTACAAAATTACAAAATGAGAAAACATCACAAAATATGGAAAGAGTAATCAGAGACAGTTGTGAGTTCATATTGAGTATCATTAGCCTATCTTATAACTTGCCACATTCTATCCAGTACATTGACAATAGGCCTAATATGTTTATTTGGGCCTCCCTCATGTTGAGATATATGAGATGTTCATAACAGTTAGATTTTTAAAATATTGAAACTTATATTTACGGACTCAACCTCTACCTGTGCTGGAACAGTAAACCCACCATATAAAATGAGTAATGCAGAAATATATCTCTACAGGGGGGTCTCTATTTGGTAAATATATATATAATGTATGCCCAAAGAAACAAAATGGTGTGACAGTAGGCCTTGGGCGCACCCCCTTCAAGCCGGTCCATCAGGTTAGGGGAGAACCGAACCACTTCCCAACGCCTACGTTCTGTAAACCCAGTTTATCCAGTCCGACTGGAATTAACATTCTTGCAGAGTATATCGGCTGAGATAAGTTACCATCCCAACGAAGTTTCGTATATAAAGACATGTGTAGGTAAAGGAGGAACACAGTCGAGGTTTGGGCTCTACATCTCAGAACAACCTCATTTGAGACATGGGGGAAACTTTTCAGAGCTGCGGATCAATACTTCAGAACGCCGAGGGTCTACAAGTGACGTGAAGAAGTATAAGAAGAGGTCTACCGGAGGAGACATCGGAAATGCTTATTTGGTCGAGTGGTTCTAAACAGTTCAACAGTGCTTTGCCAAAATTGTGAAATGTTTAGGACCACTTGATCAAGTGGAGACAAAACTACCTCTGCATCATTCAATTTGTCAACGGGATCTCGGTGACGATTCAAACAGATAAGTAGGACACTGGTGCACATTTTAAGTTTTAGAATATTCTACTTGGAAATACTTAGTCTAGCCTACGTCTAGTATTTAGTGTTTCTAAGAAAACAACTCAATTCAACAACACTTAGCCTAGGCTACTGCAGGTGTCGACTCATCTTGGAACTGTTGGAACTATCATATGTAGACCTATAATAATTGTATTATTTTTGTGCATTGTATTTTCTAATTTCCCAAAGGAAATAAACATAAAATTGTTTCACCTTCATTATGTTTTCATTATGTTGTTCTTTCTACATGCACACTGAAAGGCTACCCGTTTTCAATGGGTTTTGTCTTTCATTGTTGAAGGTTGCTTGGCTCAGTGATGAAAAGTAGGCGATTGTTTTAAAAGTGAGAGCAATTTTTCCTTCCACTTTTCGTATTCAACACGCAGCGGTTTCTGCTTTAAATCGTGAATGCTAAGGCTTTTATGGACAATTGTGGCATAGCATGCGAATGGCTTTCTGAAACGAATTACTTTTATCGTTAGGACATGCCTAAAACATAGTATATATCTCGAAATAGGCCCAGTTATCGCGAGGCACCCATGCTGCACCTTGCACACGTCTCCCTCAAGGTTCCAGTAGCCTAATAGCCAGCAGGTAAGTAGGCCCGCGTGCTTGCAACAGCCTGCCCTAAATGAAAGTTAACAGCTTGCTTATGATCAAAAGGTATAAGCCTCAAATTCGACCTATTGGCCTATGTGAAAGTAGCTCACATAAGCGTCACTTTTCACATTTTGTATGTATGTCGAGACATAGGCATATCCGTCCGAGCTACATAAACGAATCTTTCTCTCTTTCTCCCTCGCTCTCTCTAAAAATACTCCATGTACACAGCAATGTGCCCTGAGAGCAGTCTTGTCCACTTTAGCCTATGTGTCGCATTAGATTTGCATAGGTCAGCTTTATTCAAGAATTCAACATTTAAAAAGATTTCACGTCCAATACAGTGGGCCTTCCTTGGCTAACCATGGTTAGCTAAAATGTCCAACAAGGAAGGGCATTAAAGTTATGTAGACTCATACGAACCAAAGAACGCCAGACCAGACCACCCTCCTCCTCGCTAATGGAAAACCTGCCCACTGCGATTACACGGACCAGAAAACAGCTGAGGAGTCCCTGGGGACGCGCTCTGTGGGATTAGGGGGCAGATCTTGTTTACAACACAGGGGCACTGGACGTGGTGAATCCATTTTTTACAATGTGGAATGATGATTGCTTCAGGTGATTGCTGCTACAGTGCCTCCATGTAAATTACTATTAATCGACCGGTGCTTCTTGAACAGAAAATGGTGTAGGCCTAATATATCTAGACCATGGTCTGCACCTGTGTTGTTTTAAAAGAACATTGTGCTGCTAGCCTACATTTCAACTTAAAATAAGGAATTTCGTATAGCCTATGAACTAGTTTCAGGAAGCCACAGTGACCTACGCCCGTTTAATTTTGATTGATGTTACGGGCGTGATATTTTGCCCGTTTATTATACCCCACGGATTCCGTCATGTTGCCAAACGCCGATTTCCCTTGGGACGCTTCTCCCAACGCTGACAGCATGCCCTCCTCGACGGCAATCCTATTTACTGATATAATTGTTTTCTTCCCTGCCTGGAAGATCATGACATTCCACCTTAAAGGGAAAATTGAGTTGTCTGGTCACTGCAGGATAATTAGAACATCAAACAGCAAAGTTTACAAAGTTTACTGATGCGGCATCAAATAACCTTTTTTTAAGAATTTCACCTAGTATCACTTATTTCTTTACGACTTTCCCCCTTATTTGGTGTTGGATTGGACACGCCACACGCGAGCAAGCTGTTGGCGTTGAAAATGGTTAGACACAATCAAATGCATCAGTCACGTACCGAGTTGGACACTACCATATAACAACCTGGACAGTAATGGCTATATTTTAGGTTGCTATGGCTGTCTGGTTATCTGAAACGACACCTCCTGTTTTCAAGTGATAAGATTATTATTGAGACTTACGAGGTTAATGTACACATTTCCGCGCTAAAGCGCACATAAAGAAAAATAGACCATCACCTCAATTAACTATTGTGTTAAAGTGATTCTGATAGACTCTTCGCTTCGAGAACAAAACCGATGATGATGGCGTTAGACTGCTGGTTTATCTTTTATCTCATAGGCGGGTGGCTCTGAAGTACCAGGCATTAACCGAGAGAATCTAAAGAAGCATATCAGCCCTACGAGTTCACACAAAGGATAGACAAAGACAGTTTAGCGACTATAAAAGATTTTCGAAAGAAAGAAAGAAAGAAAAGCAGAGAAAGAATAACAAATTAAAGTATAGCCATCAGGTCAAGGAGGGGAGAAAGACACGATGGTATAGAGACAGTCGGGTTGAAAATGGCATATAGGACTATTAGTCATTATCGACAGATCATGAATAATTGATACAATAATTTCACAGTCTGGGGAGAGAATGCAGACAGTCACAAAACAAGGGGAGGCTATATCCAAATCATTCCTTGCTAAGCACCACCGTACTTGTTGCTTTGTCTTTCAATTGTTCAAATGCTTGAAGAAGCGTGTTTGCATGTAGGCTACTCAGTTGTGTTGTACGAGCTGACCAGTCAGTGCATGATTGAAAAGGGCGTCGCGAACGCGCAATTCTTAGACGAATAATTGGGAAGCGGTAGAGGGAGGGTTTAAGAGTTTATGAGGTTCCTTTGCCGGGCACTTGGAATGGTGTCATTTGAAAGTGCCACAGGCAAACGCACGAGGGTCCTGACTTACTCCTGGCTCGCAAGCAGCCGGATGGAATTTAAGGAATCTATTGTCAAGACCATACCACTGCACAAATTAATGGGAGACATATGTCGCTTTACAGGATAAGTGAGTAAGGATATGAGAAGATAATCTGACAGTGTACCGCGGATTATATACTCATATGGCTACACCAGGAACTAAAGGGGATGAAACCACAGACCCACTTGTGGAACTGAACGCACTTAATTTGGACACAGATGCAATATTTGGATATACGAGCCATTTTCAGAGACGAAAAGCAAAGGTATGTCCTTTTTATTTACGTTATCTACTTTTATTATTTTATCTCTGGCAAACGCAAGCCCCCTCTGCACCAAGAACATCGTGCACTGGCCAGCGTTAACCATACAAATACTTATGAGAACTCAAGTTCGAGAATGTGTCTGCTTTATAAGAACAATATTGCACAAACGAATTGTAACAGTGCTCTGAAAACACTGCTAGCACTCTGCACAGAGAGTCTGGTTGTAACCTGAGTGTGAACTCAAGAAAGTTTCATGGGCACTATATAACGGCGCATTGGTTTGTGAACGTCTTTCTTTTACCTCACTTATTGGGATCGGAAAGAAAAATATATTTTTGTGCATTTATATTTATATATTTAACTTTTGGATTACAAAATATTTGGTCTATTATGTGAGAAAATGTCGCCGTTTTATAGTATTCGTACATTAACCTATATAATCACCGTTCACATTCTTGTAATCTTTTGCAACAATTCTTGCAATCTTTTGCCTACGTAATTTCTCCATTCAGAATCCGAATTTGGCAGGTTTGCTGAACCTTCTCAGAAATTCTAACTGTGATTTTCATAATGGCCGTGTGGCGGCGCCAATGTAGCGGAAAAAATAAACAGCGGAAAAAGTTGCCCTTACTGTAACAGGTGTCCCTGTACAGCGAGAGCTTTCGAGAGGATGTTAATGCATTAACGCCCGTGCGCGTGTATGTGGGTGTGTTTTAAGAAAATTGACCATTTATGTCAACACGGTAATAATAATGGTGATGATGTGCATGCGCGCCCCCAAAATATTATATTTTGAGAGTTTTTAACATGAATATAATAAAAACACATATGAATCCTCTCCTGCTCGGTCCTCTCATGACAATCACATTATTTGCTGCATATTGTATTTAATATATGCCAGGCTTCTTGAACAGGGTGGGGGGGGGTAAAGGAGACGGATGCTAGGGGCCCGTGATTGAGGGGGGCTCAGAAAGGCCCCTAATAATGATGAAATTATAATACAGAAAAAATAATGACACCACTTTTCATGGGGCCCAAAATCCCTAGCGGCGCCCCTGCGCATAAATAAAAGCTAATGTATGAAGCTGCACTTGGCTGCACTATGCTCTGAAGTGGAGTGCAGTACTCTAGCAGTGCAGACGGAGCGCTCTGAGCTCCACCCCTCTCTGACTGAACGGGACAGCCGACAAAGTTGGACCCTATAACTTAAATACCCACAGTGTCAATGTCAGTGAGAGGGAGAGAGCAAAGCATTAGCACCACAATGAGGATTACTTTGCCTTGTCTCGGCTGAGAGGACTACGTGCGAAAAAGAAATCTGAAGGTTTACCAGGCAACGATCAATTAATTATAAATGAAGCATCCATACTTCGAGATAAAAGTTACATTTAGCTGACAGTGTGGGTTTTACCAGGCGTATGAAGCATGTACTCATATCACTGGAACGCAAATCAAGCTCGCAATCCTGATTTCAGGAGATTTACGGTGAGCATTGTATCTGAATTTATAATGCATGAAAGCATGAAGTTACAGGTGGGCTAAAAGAAAACAAACAGTCCATGCCAACGTTCTGCCACGATTGAGTTTGAGAAAGTCTTAGTGCTTATTCAATGCTGAAATGGCATCAAATAATAATAAAAAAATACTTATGAATAACTGGTCATAGACGGTCCCAGGCTGCCAATTAGCCACAGTGCATGTTCTAAACTAATAGCTTTACTGTGCTGTGCTATGCTATTTGTCTTTGTCTTTCATAAGGTTGTTGAGGGCTATTCTGGCAGAGACGTCCCATTCTCATCGGGTCTCAAACCGAGGAAGAGACTTCACTCAGCGGAGGAAGTCAAATGCGGCAGCCGGCCAAACCCGGAGGGCGCGGGCTCAGCGTCCGTAACCGAGATAAGTCAGTCGGAGAGAAAAGACGAAGGGGACACTCTTTGCCAACGATGTCAGATCATCGCCTCCGAACTAAACAGACAGGCGTTCACTCTGGCGGACCCGGGATCACTGAAGGTTGGCACCCCGCTCCACAATACCTTTTTAAACCACTTACTTTCATCCAGACGCCTCCAGTAATAACAGGATTACACTTTACACTACACCATTCTCCCCTGGATTCACCTTTCTGTGTTTGACTGCTTACCAGTTTACCAGATTGTAACTGACTGTTTATGAAGTCTCTGGCCTGTATGGGTAATCCAGACATTAGTGCATGTCAGGGATAGTTGATAACATGTGACTCTTTAGTGTGCAATGCTATCGAGGAGAAGGGTGTTTGCTTTGCTATCTTTACAGCAAATCCATGAAACTATAGCGCTAAGTTGGTGTATGATGCTAACACAGTTGGACAGTTTTTTTATAACTGAGTTTAATGCTCTAAGAGCACTCATGTCCCCATTGCTGGAAAATTTCTTGCCCACAGTGACAGCACTCCTCCCCTATCTCCTCATCCACCGAAGTTCAACTTGTCGACTTCACTCATGTCCACTGGCTTCTTTGAACTATTGCGTAGGGATCGGCCAGGGTTTATTAACTGGAAGGGACCCACCATATTAACAGACCGTGATTTGCATTGCTGTAAACAGAATAATGGTGAAAGGCTGAGTATAGGAGCAAACAGTTCACATTCTCATCCACTAAGAAAAGACACTGTCTTCAGTCACACACAGTGTCAAGTGTTTCTGCTAAAGCATTTCATTGCTATATCGGTGCAGTACATATATCATAAGTAACATGCAGACATGTTTCCAGGACTTGAGCACACAAAGGTGACCTACTCAGCAGGTTTTTATGGCCCTATTAATCATGAGCAATGTCATCTTTTAAATGGCTATATTCAATGAGAGAATTGCTGAGGTTTAAAACTGGGATCATCCATGCCTGTCATTTGGTACAGGGACTTATAGATGACATACATAGAGTACATACCATACTTCATGCATTTGGCTATGTGGCATTCAGGCTGCTCTTTGACTGGCTCATGGGTTGCGTATGTTTTCTGGTAGGACAGGGTGAGACCCAAACATATATCTACTCTCCATTATAATGATTTCAAGCACAGATTTTTGGAGGGTCTGCGAGAGATAAGTGGAATTAACTGGGCTGCAATATCAGTCTGCTTCTTTTAGCAAAGAAAATCTCCTGAAAAGACGTTTCCCACACTCTTCAACCGCCTGTGAAAAAAAAACCTCTTCTCTTTCAGAGCCGAGTTTCCTCCAGTCTAAGGTATCAGGGAGGCTCTTTGATCCATCAAGTGCTTAGTAGTTTTGTCGGTGACTGATTGCATGGGTGTAGCCTGGGGTTTGGAAGGTGGTGGTGGCGGTGCCAAAATTGGCCATCATTTGAGGAAAAAAATGCCTTCATTGCTGTTGCATAGAAGGGTCTGCAGTGGTTACCTGAATAGAACCTAATTCTGTTCATTCTTTTCATTTGGTCATTTAATTGTTCTTGACCGGCATGTTGTTGAGATTGACTGAAAATCCCCTCTTGTGTTGCTTGTGTAGCTATAATGCTGTCTTTTCCTGTTGGATCAGCACTGAGATTTTTATATATTCTCACAGTTGGCCTATGCAATTGTAATTTCACGTTGCTGTCATCTGAATATAAATTATTTAAATAAATTGTTATGTGTGTATATGTTCCCATAACTTTGTTTGTGCACTGGGTGGAGTAAACTGGGGTCTTTGATGAGTTCAGCAGACTTGCAAACTGAGTTTGCCACTGTATCAGTTGTCAAGGGATACTGGATAGGTAATTGATAGGTGACCCATATAGAACTTCCTGCATTGCCTTTCCCCTTTGTTTACATTCTCTCTCTCTCTCTCTCTCTCTCTCTCTCTCTCTCTCTCTCTCTCTCTGTGTGTGTGTGTGTGTGTGTGTGTGTGTGTAAGGGGGGGGGGGGTGAATGTCTGTGTGTTTTTGTATTGCATGAGTGTGACATTTCGTGTACCACACAGCTATACAGCAGCACTTAACTCATTGTCCTGGAAACAATGTGGATATTGGGATGGCTGCCAATTGTGGCATCCAAGTAGGAAGTTGACCTCAGTTAAGTTTTGCAGCTCAATAAAAATCAGTTCCTGTTGGCCAAGCAACACAGCCCTTGTCCACAGTCTTGGTTTGACCAGTGCTTCTCTGCACGTTGTCTTCGCCTTTGTTAATGTCCGCCTCTTCCGTTCACATAGACTGTAGTTTCAGGAGACAGGTGCGACTGTTGATCCTTTCACTAATGTTTGCCAGCGTTGATTGAGCTTTAATATGTGCTTTCTCAGACTTAACAAGCCAGACATTGTCCATCTATTTTGGAGGGAAAAAAAGCCTGTCATTGGTGGGAAACATTTCTGAAAATAATTTGACTAAATGTTAGGGGGTATGTATGTCTGGGCCATCCATCACTCTGAGCAATAACAGATTGTGTGGATTATCTGTTTTTTTCTACGTAACATGATTGCACAGTGAACAATCACCACCCATGATGTCACAGAGAAAGCTGCTATTCTGAAGTCAGATCCTGACATCCATACTATCTTGCTGTCACTTGTAATGAGAAAAGCTTGTCCTGTCTGTTGCTCCAAAGCATTATGTAATGGCACATGTAACATTTGAGTGTGAGGATGTCTACAGACATTTGTGTATTCTCTCTCTCTCTCTCTCTCTCTCTCTCTCTCTCTCTCTCTCTCCCACTCACTTTGTAAACAGTTTAGATATGGCTAAATTGGCTGTCAAGTGAGGCAAATAGTCCTTTTTAAAAAGGGGCTTGAAAACTTTATAAAATGGCTTTTTACATCGTACACGAAATCAAACTGAGAGATTTGGTTAACAAAGAACATATCACCAACATTGCACACTACCTTTTGCTGCTAATGCCCTGATGCTAGCTAAATTAGGACACACATTCACTGCCTTTAAAACACTTTATATGCTGATGGATCCTGATAACCTGAGATACTTAACTGATAAGTAAAAAAAAACCTGTAAAGTGGTAAAAATGGGAATTGTGCCATGTGGGCTCAGTAGAAAGCGAGCCACAGGGGAATGATGATGATTCATGGGAGATGATCTCTAACACCATCACACCTCATGTTATGGCTCATCAATGATTTGGAGAGTGGAGGGTGTCAAAGGGCAGAACAAGTGAGAGATAGAGGAGTGATTTTTCAAGCCTCTTTTTTGAAAGCACTGTTTGACTTAACAGCCAATTTAGCCAGATCTGAACTTTCTTAGAGCGAGAGAGAGAGAGAGAGAGAAAGAGAGAGAGAGAGCGAGAGAGAGAGAGAATCCACTTTTCTCTATCAATTCCAATTAGTCCAATTACCCAGGAAAAGCTCTGTAATAAAAATGTAGATATGTGTGTCTTATAGAATTTAACATGAATGTATTGTAGTCCTGCATTCAGTATTCTATCTGCACTGTTATTTAATGGCTTATTCTAAATTCTTTGCCATGTTTTTGGTAAATGTGTGTTTAAGTATCGCACTTAAGTATTGCATTTCTCTGGTCTAGGTGTCCTTATTCACTCCATCAAATGCTGTGTCATTCGAAAAACAAACCATTTATCTTTTTGCCTGGCCAGAGATAAAAGGCCACACAAATGGAGACTCGGCTGGCAGAACATGACTGAAATTAGAGTCCAGCATCCAACAACGCTGAGGCAAGATGTGGAAGGAGACCTTTCCTCTCTAATTTATGAAGCTGTTGACCTACCACTGCATTATTCATTTTTTTGTTCAAAGTATTGCAAATGTTCAAAGTATTGCAAATACTGTAAGATCAGTGTTAATTATGTGCCAGCCCGGAGCTTTAGGTGTATGATGCATTAGATGATTCATCATGCACAACTGCTCAAAATGGAGATATAATTTAGTTGTAAATGGTTTGGTGCGAGCCACGATTTATTTGCAGGACAGGTCTTCTCATGATGGACAGGCTGTTTGTCTTGACTGATTTAATGGCCGTATGATTACATGGCTTTGCGGTTGCCCACCACGGCAGGCCCTGAGTTCCTCACTCCCCCTGAAGGCCTGATCCAGAATGAAACATGACCATAATTTCCTCTGGACGTTAGTGGAGCCCAAACCATACATCTCTGGCAATAAACCTCATTGCATAGGGCTGATGGATGGGTTCTACGAGGTGCTATGCATTATGCATCCTCCAATCAACAGATCAGATCATTAGAGTCACGAGGAAGGGGAGGACTGGCTTTAAATGGGGACTCTGTTTGGACATTGATGGGAGGGTAAATAATATTGCATTTCTACTGGAATGAAGCGAGAGCCAAACTGAAAGCACTCAGTCATGACTTCAAAAAATATTCACTGACAGAGTGCTTCCCCCAGATACCAGGCAAGCGCAATGTTATATCACTTAACAGGAATATTATCTTTGTGTTGACAGCCACTCCTTACCTCTCAATTGACCTCTGCCCCTTCTCAGCCTAAGGCGCTTCTTCAATTCCCTTTGAATCCTCAATTCCCAGGGAACACCAACATGCATAAGGACATGGCCTCATCAGTGCATTGGGTTATCAATACATCCATTCAGTTCAATCCATTTCCATTTATCAATACTCAGATCAGGGGGTCTAAATCACAAGCTCTTTCCCTCTGGTTTGTGGTTAACACATACAGTATGCAAGTGTTGTCCATGTGTCTAAAGCCAGCATGAATACTGACAGAGCAGCCTCCTCCCTTGGAGGCATGAATTGAAAGCGCTGCTCTCAAGACGTTATTGCAACCCCAGCAAGTGCTTCCATGTGCCGGGGGATGCAAAAAAAAAAAAAGAGGGTGCATTTGAGTGGCTGCAGTGCTTTTGTTTTCTCTTCACTCATCAACCATTTCATAGGATTGTCCTCCACGGCCCCCGAGCCTTGCGGGCCCCTGTCTAAGTGCTCTCTCTTTTGTTGGCCGTCGGCCAGTCCGTTCCCCCTTTGCTGCTTTATTTAGGTTCCTGCCCAGGCTATGAATGGGCATGTGGTGTGTGTGGGAGTGTGCACTGGCACTGTCGTGGGTTGCCTGTTCTGCGGCCACGAAGCGTCCTCCTGTGGACAAGTCTAAGTTGATTTGACTGGGGAGAACATCGGCAGAATGCCACCGCATTAGGCAATTTCGGACTGGGATCAGGTGATGTCAGCCAAACACACATGATCCTGTTCCAGTCCAGCTCACATGAAAAGGGGATGAGAGAGAAAAAGAGAATACGAAGAGAAGGAAAGAGATAGGAGAGAGTGGGAAATGGGCTGAGAGAGAAAGAGAGATGGAGAGAGGGAGAGAGAGATTGGTGCTAAAACAGTGATGGGAATTTAAACTACCTATGTGTGCTGTCTCAGCATGGTGCCCAGTAAGCGTGACTTGGGGTTTATGGGTAGTGGAGTAGTGGGGGGGTGGGGGGGGGGGGGGGGGGGTCTCCCCTGGGGTGCCTCTGTTCCCCTCTGCTGCCTGCTGAAGCCCTCATCTGTGGGGTCATCGCTATGCGCATTCTGTTTCTGGCTTAGTTTGGAGATCCACGAGATGAAAATGCATTGCTTCCCTTGTTTGTGCATTCAGCTCTCGCAACACATTGGCTCCCCAATAAACATACATTTACATGCAACTCCATTACCTCCTCAGTTCCTCTCTATATCTCTCCATCTGTCTGGGTCTCTTTATTGGCTAGGTTGGCTGATGCGTGTGTATGATCAAATATTTTTGGCATTAGACCAAGGGAGTGGACTAAGACTATATAAACTAGGATCAGGTGATTGATTGACTGACTGTGAATTGTGTGTGTGTGTGTGTGTGAATTGTGTGTGTGTGTGTGACAGATATAATAGGAGAAATGGTAGTAATAATAGTAATGGCAATAGTAGGTAGAAATGATGGCTGTCAATGTGATGTATGACTCTCTTTACCCAGGCTATCTATGTGGGAGTTTTTCCTTTGACAGCTTCAAATGTGTCAGCCGTGTAAACAAGGCTGGCAGTGGAAATGTAAACAGCGATGATCTAATTTAGGACTTGAGTGCGATAGCATAGGAGGACTGGTGCTGGTCACTGGGTTGTTAAGCTGCAAAGGGAAGGACACTAGTGTGTGTAAGTACATTTGTTCTTTTCAAACCAGCCCATTGATGCAGGAGGTTTTGATTGACAGCTCTCTCAACCGCTTAATTGCGAGACCTGCCGTCCGGATTGGAGGCAAATGTATTATCTCTCTGTGCTGACCACTTCAGAACAGTGACTTGCTGCACTCTGATCCAGACCCATTCATTAGCAAATTCATTAAGCGCTGAAGCGAGATGTGCTTTATACATTTTCACTTCTTTGTCTTTTTGTCATTCTTCCCTGTCTTCATGGTGTGGTGTTTGGCTCAGACAGGACGCTAATAAAAGCGGTTTGGCTCAAAGTAAAATGATGACGCAGTGATAGTATATTCCTTGCAGTCTATAAGGCAGAGCTATTACCTTTTTCGACCTGCTTATACCACGGCCCCAGGGGTCACAGCTTGTCCATCAGAAATCAATCCATCACCTTGATGTGGTTCTGGTTACCGTGGTAACACATCTGGAGAAAAAAATATCCCCAGAAGAATTTTTCTTCCACCATGTTTGATGCTGTAGACATAGATATGTCTACTTTCAAAACGTGTCAGGCTAGTAGTAAATGCTGTCCTAAAATTATTACATTTTGAGCAATACAGTGTCTTGTAAATGTCTTGTACCATGTACTATGGTGGTGTAGCTGCTTAGTGTTCGTGCCTTATTGTTTATTTTCAGTGCAGAAACATTCATTAAGGTTTGATAAAATGTATTAATTTACTTAATTGCAGAACAAGTAGGTTACAGTAAGAAATGGTGAAAGGAAGGCAGACAAAGAAAAGATAATTTAGCTTATTACATGCTAAAAGTAAAAAATGTGTGAAGCTCATATGTCATCTAAATGTATTTAATATGATGCAGGAAGCATTCAGTCTCAGAGTAAATGTCTCCATGCAGTCACATCACAAACTCATGTTGGTCTTTGTTAGTGCAGTAGGCCTTTTTCGACATTTATCTCTGCAACAGGATTACCATGTATCATTTTCCCAACACAATAGTATAATATAGGCCTAGTATAACAAAAAGCCATGCTGGCATTCCCCTCACAGGTGAAGGGGTGGAGATGCCTCCTCCTCCGCATCGTTTGGGAAATCAGCCAGGGATAGTGCTGAATGTGCATCCATTAGGCCCGGCTAGGTGTGCATAGCTAATTCAGAGGGGATGGCGAATGCCTTCAGAGTAAACATGTGTGGAATGCTGGCAGTACAGGAGGTACAGGAGGGGAGGGAAGAGACTCTCCAAAGCCTGTGATCAGAGATGCCTGGAGAGACAGGGCAATTGTGTGTGTGTGTGTGTGTGTGT
>JAGFZM010000767.1:139323-167481 GCA_017657215.1 Limnothrissa miodon | reverse complement strand
GTGTGTGTGTGTGTGTGTGTGTGTGTGTGTGTGTGTGTGTGTGTGTGAAACATTAACAAGCACCTACCCTAGCTTATACAGTACATCAGACAACTGCTCTGCTGTTAATAACTTATGGGCTAGATGATTGCTGATAGATACGTTGTAAACTGATCCTCATTTAAAAAGTGTCTTCTTCTGCCAAGGCTTCATGTATTGTATATTGGCGTCCATTTGCAATAACCCTTCCATTTTTCTCACCATTTTTGCCACCTGTGTTTATTTGCATTTGAATCAATGTAGTATAGGCTATATTTATAACAGGACGTCAGTCAGTGAGGGGTCAAAAGTTGTTTCATTTGATATTGACTTTTAATTAGAAGATGTGATGGGTGATGTGATGTTAGTGTGAGGAAAGATTGAGAGCTGATAGAAAGACCACAGGGAGTAAGTATGAGTAACAAGACCACATAGAGTAGGTATGAGTAACAAGACCACGTGGAGTCAGTATGAATAACAAGACCACGTGGAGTAGGTGGAAGTAACAAGACCACATAGAGTAGGAATGAGTAAAAAGACCACGTGGAGTAGGTATGAGGAAAGACCATGTAGACTTGAACATGCTGCAGGCCTCTGTTGCACGTTTACGGGGAGAGCCAGGGGATTATTGATTACTAAAATGCTGTTCTGGCTGCCAGTCGACAGCCGGCTGCCTATTCATCTAAATGATTGAGGACATCATTTAGCTGTTAAAATTATCCAGCTCTGCCAATTCTCGGGTGAAATTCATTTACATTGAGTGTTGAGGGGGTGAATTCTGTGATGAGTGTGTTTTCAATGCATCCCACCAAGAGTGGCGAAGGAGCCGCAGCAATCAAACAACCAGTAATGAGATTTCTGCCGCTGAAGACTAGCAGATTCCCAGTGCGTTGCGTCAGCCCTCCATGGGGCCCTAAAGGAAGACCAGGCTGATAGCAGGGAGGAGAAAACTCATTTCAACCAAGCAAACAGGCAGAGATCCTCAGCGGGGTCTGAAGGAGCGAAAGGGTGGCACATGTGTGTGTGTGTGTGTGTGTGTGTGTGTGTGTGTGTGTGCGCGCGCGCGATTGTGTGTGTGGGTGGCGGGGGGGGCTGACACACATTTGGGGATCCAGTGACCTCTGACTCTGACAGTTGCACAGTTCACACGTACAGAGCATGGCCTCGCATGCTAAAGAGGCACTGCTAATTGCCTGTCTAAATGCAAGGTGTGTGCCTGTCAGAGTGCCCCCCCCCCCCCCCCCACACACACACACAGATGAGAAAAGGATATAACTGGAAGTCACAGTTTACAGAGCTTAGCGCTGCTACCAATGATTAACCCTTAGCACAGCTAATCCCAAACACATGACAGGAGACCAAGAGAATGGAATAATGAAATCATTAGGACGCCAGTGGGGCTCCCAGGGGTTGCCTAGAGCTACAACAGAAAAGATACTTCAAAACTTGAAAACACAACACAAAGTCAAAATCACAATGTTGCTCATGGTGCTTGTGCTTGAATTCTTGTGGAAAGATGCAACTTCGTGTCAGAAAGATAAGACTTGTCTTGAAGTGTTTTAAGGGTGACCTGCCTTCTAATATGCAATAATGCTTGTAAGAAGAGATTACTTGTCAAAATGAAATCCCAATCACTAAGAAAATATGTGCAGCCATAATCATAAAATCCAAGGGCTATTAACGGCACACAAAAGATATAAAAGATGTCAGGGCAAAGCAAGGTGAAAGACAACTTGTCTGCTGTATGATGGGGCCCAAACTCATTCTGTCATTTCATGGATGAAGTTGCTAATTAACTGTCAGGGAAAGTGTCGCTATTAATAGAATGTTTTCTCTCGGATTCTTTGGGTTTTGCTGCCAAGGCAGCATTGTTTTGCGTGATGTTTGCAGACTACAAATTTTCATTGCTTTGATAGTAGGTTGTAATAGCCATAATAAAGATATTTGAGAAAGGATGGCACTGTGCCACTGGGTGTACATCAACACTGTAGTAGAAGTAGTTGGGCCACTCTTACTGTACCCACAAAGGAAGAAAACTCACAAGCACATATTCATCGCAAAAGCCACTGGGTGACTTTCAGCCTCTCTGCCTTTATCCCTGTTAATTCTAATGAACATTGATTTTAGTGTTAGTGCTAACCTCTCAAGACGTATGCATTGTCATAGCTAGACTGCAAATCACATCATTACTATGCCGTTGCAACTGATATCAGTCCCCTAAGGCTCATTGATTGGTCTGGTAGAAAATCTCCTGGCCCAATCCCTTATCAGTTTACACATGACTGTCGGTGAAAACAGTCACAATTGAAAAGGCCAAAGACTGACATGGTGCAGAATGGGATCCTTCGATCCTAAGTTGTCATGTAAACATTATCTTACACATTGGATCTATCTATGTTTGGGTTGCTATTGTATTATATGATTCATTTCATTTGTTTATAGGTTTATACAACCAACACAAATGTTTCTACTGGTGCAGTGCTTTCACAGTGCTCAATGCAGTCTAGTATGTACGATCACTGTGTTGTAGAATACTGTACAGGATCTGTGTTGTGTTGTGATAGTACAGCTAGTGCAACACACACACACACACACACACACACACAAACACCAGCACACACATAACTAGCTTTCTGTCTTATCATACTCCTGATGTGCTACCGGGTGCTACCATGTTAGATTTAAGGAGCGCTTGTTTTTTGATCCGTCTCTCTCTGGTACTGTGAGTAGTCTACACTCTGTGTGTGTATGTGTGTGTGTGTGTGTGTGTGTATGTGTGTGTGTGTGTTTTATAATTCCCCGCTATACTCTTAAATGAAGCAAAAATGATCAGTATAATCGTGCCCCCGGGCTTAGTTGATATAAATCTGAACACACATGCATATGAGAATGAAAAATGAGATCAGATGAGATTATTTCAGTTCGCTGTTGAGAAAGAAATTGATTTTTTTCCTAGTTTGCTCATTTTGTACAGTTAATCGCATTCATCCTTCTGCTAATTTGCTACACTGATACGGAGCACTTTAGCACTAATGATCCTTCAATGGCTCCTTGGTTTATGCCACTGGCAGGCCGATTCTCCTTGCCTTCTCTCTTCAGCATCAGACAATGACTGTGTAGCCATATCATCTCTTCTGACAAGTTCAGCATCAGACAATGACTGTGTAGCTACTGTATATAATCTCTTCTGCCAAGTTCGACCAGAAAGCCTGCTACGTGATCAGACCTCAGCCAAGACATTTTCATTCCCCATCTTCATTTGGCGCAGCGAGCGGCCACCCTGACGTCCCACTGAGAAGTCAGTCTTGTGCCGGGGACCTTGTGTCTCATTTGAATGTTGAGCAAACCAGGGGAAGTAACTCCCACGTCCCACTCACTGTCAAATGGCCTCGGGCATTGTCCCTACCAGTCCCAGTTGATGGAGAGACTAAATGCCCATTGTCAGTGTGCTCCAAAGGATTGCAGCTCGGCAACAATAGAAGTCCAAGGCAATCATGATGAGGAGTAGCCTCTTTTGAGCAGTGAGTAGGAAACACAACTTTGTGCCCTGCTTTTTGTTATAGCACAGAGCCTGCATACAATGTTTTCTATTTGATGTAACAGCTCCTCTATCTGGGACACACAAACAAAAAACACGCCCAACTTATGTAAAACCTTGATGGTGCATATATGGAAGAAGCAGGGCTGTCTTTTGGATCTGTGAATATATAGCAGGCTACATGCAAGCAGCTCCACTTATGTAACATCTCCCTCGTCTGACACCTGCATGGCTTTGATCTGTGTCTGAAGTCTTGTATGCACACATACATAGGGAACTTGAAGTAAACAAATCAACGCTGCGGTGTCAGTTCAGTTGCTGCGCTGAAAAAAAAAAAAAAAAAAACTTACTCAGGAATTTTCTCCAGGATGAATAACATCTCTGTCTATCGAAAAATCTGTTCATCATATACCCGTTTGCCACCCCACCCCTAAGACCCACTGCCTGTAACTGTGGCCTCATCAAAAATGTACTGTATTGCACTGTTTACGTTTCCATGGCGATTGCGTGTTGTTTTTCCTGCTCTGCAGACCTTCCTGCAAAGGCTGCATATAGATGAATGTGCTGTCAATCAGCAGCAGCCCACTGCGGAGAGCTGGGGACTGGGAGTAGGGGGAGTAGGGGGAAGGGCTTTTAATTTATGAACCCATTACTCCACGTCTAGCACTGCCACTTGCTTCACACCATGATCACAGTCATCCGTTTACCCACAAAAGCCCCTGGCTCACACATTTACAAGGGAATGTTACTGTGTGCATGTGTATGTGTGTGTGTGTGTGTCAAGGGGAGAGTGTATTTATGTGTTTGTGTGCTTGTGTATATGTTTGTATGGGCCAGTGAATTTGTAAAAGTCAGAAATGATGAATTAAGCCTCTGTAACTCAACTTTCTCCCTCTAAACCACTTAATTTCCCGTCCAGCTTTTGGCAACCAGTCATTTGTTCTCATAACTGCTGCTGACATTGTACCAGGGTGCACGCTGCGGTCATCGTTAACAGTGTGCCATCCCCTCCCAAAAAGAAAAAAGAAATCATACATGGCCACTTGAACGCTTAATGCAATCACGTATCATCAAAAGCATTTTCCATCACTGGGGTTCTTCCTCATTATAATGGGAGATTATTGGGTGGATGCGATGGTAATGGAGTGTAATTGCTCTATTAAGTCACACCATTAGAATTTCCCACTCGTCTCATAGTCAATTACGCCTGTGTCATTAGCCACTGCTCTGGCACAGTCTCTGCCTTTGGTCTCGCCCTGAGTCCACGGCTCTTCTTCAGACCAGGAGGTGACGGCAGTACAGGGCCATCTGACCTGCAAGAGAATAGACTGCTGTAGACGCAATCACCCATGGCACTCTTTTCTTTTTTATTTCTGGAATCACCACTGCGACAATTATGCCTAATCAGTGAACACATTTGCATTCATGGAAAGAGTTCAGTTGATTAGTAAACAAGAATGTTGGGATGTGAGTGGATAATGTTTGGACACAACAAACTGTGGGAAAATAAACCCTTCTTTAGGTGGCACCATGGTCACCAAACTAATTCACTCCTCTGAGTGCTTTGACCCCAGACCAGCCACATTGGTAAATGTCCTGAAATTGCTTGAGCATTTAGGAGAACATTTTAAATTCAATTCAATACCAGACTCTCTAGAGGCAGTAGTAGATTTCAACAGCTTTAGATTTTTTTTGACATACCGGTATTTAAAACATTCTAACATAGGCTGTTTAGGCCACACCAATAAAATTAGTTGGTTCTCGGATTCGCCGCTTGAAAAAAATGCAAAATGAAATAAAAATAAAATTGAATTCGAACTCACACGAACATAAAAAACACCGTGGCTGATAGCTATAATACTGGGGGAAAAAAGCATTGCCGCGTTCACGTGACGTCGAAAACCAATCAAATCGCGCCTTTCACTTCAAAGCGCAAGAGACAAGAGACATGATATGAGGAAAGATGCCGGTGGATCCTGCTAAGCCAGTGTTTGCAATTTTTAGAATATTTGATCAGAAGAGAAAAACATTTGACAAGTGCATTGAAATTAAAGAGGATGAGAACTTTGCGCAGTTGTAGGCTACTCACGGTGCCGAAATCAGTGAGTATGCTTGTGCAACTCTGTGGAGGTGAGTTTGATATTTCATTGATTGAGAGGCGAAAAAACCCATTCAAAGTGTTTCGCCATCAAAATCAATCAATAAATAAATGAATAGCAAATAGCATGTGCCTACACACTCACATCCTCGCGCGCACACACACGCTTCTCTTTCTCATGCAAAAAAACTGTCTCTTTTCTAGATTCACTTGACTGCACGTTGATGAATATCCATCTCCGTTGTGCTGATAACGGAGTTTTAGTCACTATCTAATTGCTATCTGGTGAATCAATGCGATTTTGACGTTCTAATGCCCTGTGACAAAATGAGTTTGAACGTAGGCTACAGCAGCCTAGACTTAGTCATACCTCAATCCACAGCCAGCTTACTTGGTGCTTCGATTCATAAACTTTTAAATAAATGACAAACCGTCAAACCTTTACATAACAGAATGACAGAATTATGAATTTGTACATTGCCTAAAACCTGCATGACAAAAAGTGTGCTGTGAGGTGTGAAAGTTAAATTTATAAATTAGGCCACATCTATTTTCCTAAACACATGAGTAAATGTCTTCAATGAACATTAACTGTGAATGTGCTAATTTACCATCAGAACATTTATTTTTATTTTTATTTCGCTCGCTCGCTCCATATTTTTATAGTATAGTTCAGATCGAAGATTATGCTTATGATGCGGCTAATGATTAAAAAGTGTAAAAACATTTAAAATGTTACAACTTACCTTTGATTGTACCTTTGATTGTGAGCCATAGAGAACAACGATGGTTTGTCTCTTGTTTGGAACTATTCAGTATGGCTGTGTGTGTGTGCTGTTAGTGGTTATTCAGTATGGCTGTGTATATGTGCTGTCAGTAGTTATACAGTACAGCTGTGTACGTATGCTGTCAGAGGTTATATGGCTGGCTTCCTGTTTCCTGTCGGCTAATTGGCCTAGGGGAACCAATCGTGGAGATTCAGACGAGACCAGATAAGAGTCAAATACAAGAGTCTAGATAAGCAGACAGGAAAAGCTCCTTGACATAAATATTCCCATGTACTCGTTTTTTCTTCATTACACAAATGTATGGCAACAACCGTGCATGACGGAAACCCAAGTTTGTCCTAATCAGCACTTAAATAGAGGACAGGGGCTTCAAAGAACATCTAGAAATAGAGAAGCATGAAGAGAAGACAAATAAAGACTTGGTGGTGTTTCACTGCTCACTTGTACAGGTTAACAAATGCTTCCTTCTTTTGTGCTCTCCCCATCTCCTGGTACACAGGTAATAACAAGCACTAACTGCCCTCAGGATAGGACAGACCCTTGAAGCATCCTTCAGGCTACTAGTATACAGACATTTTCTCAGATGCCTCAATTATTTCGGAGTAAAAAGGTTTACTCTTAAAGGAGAAATAGCCTTTACAATACGAGTGCAGCTCAGTCAAGTCAACAGTGAAGTAGGTCTGAATTGTAGTCCTGTTTAGAGCTCCACACTTTCCCGTGCATATTTATGGGTTGTGTGGCGCCTAAATCACATGCCATATTTACGTGTTTGGGATGCCAGTAAACTCTTGCTTAGCATTCTGGGATGTCCCCTGACGACAAGCACTACACAGGTATTTTAATTAGACGTCTGCTGTCTGTGCGAGCCTGAATATGCAGGTCTCAGTAGCTAGCAGGGGAGAGAAAGGCTATCAGCTCCTCATTATGAAAAGGACCTGCTCCAAAAGCCAGTGTGAGGGTGATGGGATTTGTCATCATGCTAATTCACGTTGGCTTGTTTAGTCCCACTGCCTTTCTCCCTGTGTGTCCCAAATACACTCACAGCAACAGTATCCACTATCTGTTAGCATTAACGAGAGGATAGTTATTCACACTTGTTTTATAAAAATATCAGAGCTGGTGTTTTCAGAGCCCAGAACACCTAGATTTGCACAAAGTTCTAGGGCTAACTTCAACCTCCTAATGTGGTGTGCTGTCTCTGTGGAGGCAAAGAGGCATCATTGTGGAGTTGTCTGGGTAATGTTTACGACCCCAGCGCTCCTGTGAAAACAGCAGACAGCACAGACGTGCTCCACCTCCGCCAGCTTGAGGGCTTTAGCAATGTAAATAAATGCAGGGAAGCTGCCTCTACGGGCAGCAAGGGAGTGCAGAGGTATCCAGGCAGTTTTCATTAGCTGCCGAGACAACTCAGTTCCTGCTGGAGAGAGCAGTTCCCTAAGTTTAGATTCATAAAATGATGATGTTTATGTTCAGCTAGCTCTCAAGAGCTGTTATATTATGTAATTCTGTTAGCACATTTTGCCATGATATCTTGCAAGTAAACAGGTATTAAAATGTAGTTTTTGAACACTTGATAACAAGCATTTTGTTGTTTTGTTTTTGTTGTCTCTGTAGCTAAAGCATAGAGTTTTTAGTTTTAGTTGGTATCCATTTCTAAAAAAAACAAGGAAAAGTAAAGATAGTCAACAGACAACTGCAGGGGTGAAGGGCCATCCCTGAAATTTCAAGGAGGTGATTTATAGACAGAGCTGTGATTTATAGGGGCCTAAGAGAACAGGGCCCGCCCAGGGGCCCTTCAGACCCCTCGGTCCCTTAGTTTGCTTCTCAGTTGACTTTGAGACCTCAAGGGCTTCACACAAACACAGAAGAAAACCAAACTGATTCTGGAAACGTAACATCTTAGAACCAACTGTCAGATTCCTAGAAATAAGGTAAGAATACATTCAGTACACTTGAAGCATAACTCTGCTATTGCTTTATTTTGAACGCAATACAGTTATTATTGTTAGCAACAGATGAAATGATTTGTCTTGGTATGGTAGACTTCTAGGTGTGCTTTATTAAATGAGAAAATAAATCAACACTAGCTTTTAGGCTATTGCAACCAAGAGTGTATTCCATTGTGTTCAGCATATTTATTTTACTCAAGTACCTCCAGTTCTTTATCAGCTAAAGCTGCACCTCTGAGCATTAGTCCTTTAGCTCAGTTTGGGTACAGTGCATTCAGGTGATTTTTCTTTTTCTTGTTCTTTTTAATTTTATCAAGCCATCCCTGAGTCTGTATTCAGTGAATTCTGTTGCTCTTTAAGCGTGATCCAAGTGGAGGTAGGTGTTTCAGTATGTGAATGGGAAAGTCTAAGTGGGCCTTTGGGTCAAAGTGACCACAGCTGTAAACACACTGTTTAACGGAGCCTTAACAACATAGCACAGTCAGGTCTCTTTCTAAAGCCTCGATGGCCCTTGGTGGTCGTAATGTTTTTGTGAGGGCAGTGGAGGGAGAGTGTTTTTTGTTGTTTTGTTGTTGTTGTTTAAACACCAACTGGACACCAACTGTGGTCGCTTTGACCCTGACGCCTTTTTATGAATAGGTGTTAAAAGTTTAAGAAAACAGCCTGGCCATCATTGTGTAGCAAGTTCACAGCCAGACTCCAAGATCTCCAACAGGAAGTCACACTTGTGTGAGAAAGTAAGTACTCTCACTATTGCCAGGAAGCTGAGACTTTTTCCCCTTTTTTCTCTTTTGTCAGGGCTGTGTGTAAAATCTGAGATTATATCCCAGAAACGTGCTTTGCTGCACTGGGCTTTTCATCCATTCTTGATGCAAATTCCTTTTGCTAGAAAAAAAAATCTACCATCCACCCCATTTCTTTCACTTTTCCTGTCGGGTCAATGCTACCTAACAGAACAGAAAATTGCTTCACAGGCAATTGTTTCTAAATGGAGAATGCAATCAGCCAGCTCATGTTGACATTGTTTGTCTTTGCTGGAGAGGCATCAGTAGGTGTATTAATCACTTAGCCCACATTGGGATTTACAAAGACTGCTGCTGCCTGCTGCCATTCTTTGTTGTCTTCCTACACTCGTCTCCTTTTCCTAATTTTGTTCATTGTGCGGAAGAAAACAGAACCACTTGTGTTGCATGTTTGGCTGTTGAGAATGTCTATGGCTAGTTGTCATGTGCTGTGCTGAGAGTGGCCTTCATCTGATACCTGTGGGAAAAGGCCGGCCACTGCATCTGTGCAGACATGTGGTGCTGTATATCATGTTTTCCGCCACTCCTCCATGTGCCTCTCCCCCTCTCTTTGTGTCGCCTGGGGGTGCTGAGAGGAGAGACACAGGCGGCGCTGGTATGGTGTGGCCGTGGCACGTCACCACCACAATGCTAACCCCTGAAGCGGCCCTGAAGTGTGCCTCAGCGCCCGTGCCGTGCCCCCAACCCACCCCCCCTCCTCACCCTCCCCATTCAGTCTGGGGACACGGGGGGCTGCTACACGCGTGGGGTGGGGCCATGGAGGCGCAGGGCCCATTCAAGGGTGTTGACTCATGAGGAAAGGGTCACTAACCTTTTTTTTTTGTGCGCCTGTCCCACAAAGGCCACTGCACCTCAGTGGCCACAAAAGCCGAGGCAGACGACAGCCTCGTCCTAAACCTCAAGAACAATGGGACGCCCCCTGGACTGGTATTGTGATTCTCTTTTGGCCTTACAGTGGCCATTGTCTTTTGGAAGAGGAAGAGGGGTCGTCAGTACAACGCAAGTTTGCATCACACAAGTGTGATTTCATGTATGTGGCTGACAAATGTTGCTCAGAACCAATGCACCTGTTACGCTATAAAAGACAGAATTGCTGAAAAAAAAATCGCCACTGAACAGTAATATAGAACGTTGGGTGTCTGGGTTTGAGCACAACATATGCAATTGCAAATTAGAGAGCTGAGAGGAAATGGCAAAGGGGATTCACTTTTCATGTACACTGATAAACTCCTAGAACAATAGTGAGCTCTTATGTTAAATCCTTTTTGTTTATTCTCATAGAGTGTAAACAATGTAATCAGTGCCTAGTTAGTGATTGAATTTGGACTATTTGGGGTATTCATTGATGCTTGTGTAGCAGCCCCCGGAGTGTAGCAGCTAGCTTGTGTCTCAAAACCTGTTTCTCTGCTCGAGACTCGTCCATCATCAAAACTTGACAAATACAGTTCCTCCAGGAAAAATAAACACTAGACAAAAATTGCAGTGGCACACTGTTGGAACACATTTTATGGAAATGTGTATGACCTCTCTCTAGAGTGTCAGAAAAGTACCTTTACAGCAAAACAACAAAATAAATGTAACAAAGTCAAATTCAAACAGGTCGTAGAATCCCCAGCTCCTGGGGACGAGTGAACAGATTGGAAGCATCTGGCGCGGTGGTCTGTGGGTCGTCCGTGGTGAACTGTCTTGCCTTACGATCCTCCAGACCCAGACAAAAGCACTCAATCAGCACGCTTTGCCATACCGATGAGGGGCCCCACTCCCTCCCTGACCTCCCCCTTAACTCTTGCACACATAAACTTGGGGCGACAGTAGTGCTGGATGGGTGGATGGGTGGGGTTGGGTGTGGTGGGTGATACAGACAGCAGTCGGCTCGGTGCTCATGCATGACGGAGAAGCATCAGCAGGAAGGCCGCTGTTGAGTTTATTAGGACTCCTAAATCAGCTTTTATATACAATGTCGGCCGTGGGGCTTCGGGGGGATGCATTTTGCTGAGGTAGGGACAGCTGCTGGGAGGGATCAGCATGTGCTCAGGTTCAGCCCAAGGCTCCAGGCGAAGGAATTAAGAGAGCGCCTGTAACTTCTACTTGTTGCTTATTCCAAGGGCTTACCTTTGTCATATTACAGTAATTGGCATCGAGGATAATCCACAGATTATAGGCAATAGACAGACAGAAACACACTAGTACACACACCAGATTCCTAATGTTCAAGGCTAGGCTACTTGACTAAATATTAATAATAAAGAATGCATGTGTGATTGCATGAGCTATTAGGGTGAAACAGATTTATATGGAAGTGCCAGAGAAGGTAAAAATGTGTTTATACAGTCTGACAAACCTGTTGTTACAAGTACGCTGTGAGAAAACCCTCAATTACTGCTTGCACATCCATAATTCTTTCACCACATAGCACCTCCAATTTAGATGGTGCTAGGTCTCCTAAACGCAAAGAGTAATGTGTGCTGTTTTCTAGAATGTTTAACCTCATTTATTAGCATTAGTGTAGATTTTGCAGACTTCTCACTTTCGCTATCTGGTAAGGAAACGGTTACCTAGCACTGTCTCGATTGTTTCTCTCCAAATCAAGAGAAACTAAGGCCTTTAGAAAAATCAAAGTGCCACTGCTGGGCCTGAACGGATCGCTGCATCCCTGCTTTTGTTTGATGTATAAAGTGCCAACAGGTTGAGATCAATGTTAGCCTCCAGGTGTTATTTGTCTCTAAATGTTACCAATGGACAGTGCAGTAAAAAGGTTCATTATTCGCTCACAGCATGTGCTTTGTTGAGATCACAGTGTCTTGAAAGGTATCATTTAGTCGGCTAACAGATGCTGTGGCATCCAATGGCATGTGCAATTTGGTTTTCCTCCAACACAGCTATTTTTGTTTGTGTGTGTGTGTGTGTGTGTGTGTGTGTACAATGGTATTTTTGTCTGTATCTGTGTGTATTTGGGAGTGCTTGAACATGTAAGGTTTTAGTAAGGTCTTTTTTTTTTTAAAACTACCTGACATGCTGTATTTTGATATTTATAGTCCCCATAAGACCAATTTTCCTTTTTCTATAGTGTCTTTCAGAATCAGTCAAATGCTCGGCACAGTGTCAGAAAGAATTATCCGACATTTCCAGCCAGGCCAATAGAGACCAACTAGTCATTCTCCCTCCCTGCATACAGTATTGCTCAACCTGAGGTGTATGGCTAATGATCTGTCATCTCTCTGCAGGACCCCAGCTTTGCAGCCTTCCTCCTTGACAAGCTCCAAGCACTGGAATGGCCGCCCAGTGGGAGGCACGCTGGCAGTTCCTGTGAGGTGTGTGGCACCCCTCTGCACTATCTAAGACGTCTCGCCCTGCAGAAAGCCCTCGAGCAGGCCAGAGATATGCCCGACCCGCAACCAGGACCCTTCTCGGGGTTGCCGCCCAGGCCAGCCATGCAGAGCGTGGTGACGGTGCCCTCAGCAACACACCAGGCACCGCGCGATTGGTCCATTCAGAGTAGCCATGCCAGGGCATCTGTCAAACCCCATGGAGCGCCAACGGTGACGGAGAGGCAGAAGGACCAGCAAGGATGGGTGCCCAGTGGGGCATCTGGAGGGGCTCAGCCGCCCTGCCTGGCTAAAGTCACCCCTCTACCTGTCCACGCCCAGCACTACCTGGAGGGGGTGTGGAGTGTCCACAGGGTCAGCCGCTCATCACATCACCACCACTATGCTCAGGTGAGTCAGATACAGTGCACCTCAATTCAGTGCATGCAAGCAAAATCAGTACAGTTCAAATCCATCCACTACATCATATCACGATCATTTGTCAAAACTGCATCCTCTAAAACTAGAAAATTGCAAAAGATTCATTGTGGTGGCTGTAGGGAAGAGAAGAGGAAGAAGACTTTTTCATCAATTTCCCCACTGGGGCAGCTGTTGCCCAATATAACACTGACATCATGTCTGAACAGGGTCAACATGATCCCCTGGGGTGACTTTATAAACACACTCTAAATCCCGGCCTCTTATTGTATGAGGTGAGCCTGCAAATCCACGTTATCAGCTTTTAGGTCCTTTGGTGTCTCTTTCTGACATGAAAAAGTCTTACTGTGACTACCGGGAAAAAAAAAGATAAAATTAAATAAAATAAAATAGATAAATAAATAATTAATAAAATATTAAACATCTTAAAAAAGATTAAAATAATGTTCCTACCCCAAGATCTATATGCCCAGGATGTCACCTGGCTGATGATCTCCTCCTTGCGGGCCTGTCCCCTTCAGTGCCGGGGCTTGCTTTATAGTATAGTCACCACTGGAGATATTTATTAGCTTTCCTTCACCTCCACACAGACATCCCTTCACCCCATCCCCATCTCTTCTGCCGGTTTTATGTGATTACCCATAATCATATTATCATGGAGCTCAGCACCAGTTCAGGGCCGAGGCGGCTTCGATATGACTGGGGTTAAGTGGCTCATCAGGGCCACTGGTGGAAGGACCTTCGGCCCCACGGCAGAAATGAGATGTCACCCCTCCCGTGATGTAACAGATGCGTTAAGCAGGCAATGGAGGCTACGGGACCTGACCTCTCCAGCAACTCGTTAGAATAATAGGGAATGGATTGGTGAATGAACACATTAAAAGGAAAGGAAATTAAAAACTTGAAGTGATGTACAGTACACGAGGAAGAGAATTAACTCAAGCATTAACTTTATTGACATTTTGGCAATACCACATACAATATTGTACGACCAAAAAGCTATTCAGAGGGTTCATTTGAGGAAATGACAGTTTATTACACTTTCAAATGCCCTTATAAAATAAATTAGCATTTAAACACGTTTCTCAGTTCTCACATTATCCTGATGGCACAAGGCACAGATTAGGCGACTGTGTATTTGTGTGTGCATGTGTGTGTGCGTATATGTGTATGTGTGTGTGTGTTTGTGTGTAGGGGCTTTTTATGCTTATCTAACCAGAGATGGCTCAGATGCCCAAAAGGCAAATGAGGATAGCGACACCCTGATGCGCGGCTCAGGTAAGCGAGCGCAGATGCATCTGGAATTACCGGAGCGTAGAGGAAACTCATTGGCCTCTAGGGCCATATTGTTTGTGTGTGTGTGAGCGTTCATGGCATTGCCACCTCAAGGGAAGCTAACATCTATCAGCTCGGCCATCCTTTTCTTTCCTTGAGAGATACGCTTGGAGCCCATAAAAACGTAGGGGATTTATGTGTACCTAGGGCTCGGCCAAAGACTAACAAGTGTCAGTGGATGAGAGATCTTAAGCTTAACTATAATGGCCAAGCAGATGAAGGTGAATTGGATGAGAGAGTGCAAGAAAGAAAGAGAGAGAGATGGAGAGATATGGAACGACAGAATGGGAGTGAGAGAAAAGGCAGAAGGAGAAAAACTCATAGAGAGCTCATTAATAACCAGGTTGAGAATGTCCTCAGTGGCCTTCCGCCTTGCTCCCCTTGACCTTCCGGTCAGAAGATTGGGCATTAAGTCATCTCCTCACTGACTTATTGGATTAGCATAAAGGTGGAGCGGCGGCGACCTCATCGACCCGCAAGTGCCATCTGTCAACACACTGTGCCAACAGTCCTGATTACTGCACTCCTCCAACACCAGGATGTGGGCATGACCCCGCTCCAGTGGTCTTGACCTTTTAGGGGGAGTGAGCAGGAGCGATAACACTATAATAGCGCTGCTCCCCCCACCCCCAATCGGAGGCTCGGCCGCCTGCTATAGATTTTGCATTAGTGTTTTGTTCATGATGGTGTTTTAACAAGTGTGCAGACAGAGAAATCAATAGGTGGCGCTGATTGAATATGCAAATGGATTTGATCTCTAAGAGATATCAGTTGATGTACACACGGTCCACCTGTGATTAGGCTTGACTGTGGAACATGGCTACACAATTCACCTCTCTCTGGGTTGACTGTAAGAGATAGATGAGAGGCGGTGGGCTTTTTTGCAGGGTTTGCGGTGAACAATTTCTCTCCACCTTGCTTCAGTATTTAATCAAATAGAGGTGCCCAGCTTGCCCTAAGTTCTCATTTTATTAGGGTTTTTTTGTAGTTTCTTGATTCTTTATCTGTAGACATACTCATTGTTCATTTTGGTCATTAAACCAAATAACAGCATGGACACAGTGGACCATTTTTTTTTTGTTGTTGTTTTTTTTAGCACAATAGAAACATTCTCATAACATAAATTCTTCAGGCAAAATTATCTTAGACATTTACACTTGCATTTAGATTGCAGTTCTGGAAGAAATGTTTAACTGGGCATGCTCAGTAGCAGGCGAGCCAAGGAACCCTGAAATACAGTGTGCCTAGTTCCTCTCTCAATCACCCAGGTGTTGAAAAGCAATTAGACCTTGAGAAATGAGTCACGTTCCAACGACACACACACACAAAAATAGGGGGAAAAAATGGCACCATTTCTTGGCATATCCTGAGAGGCTCTTTGCATTCCTGAGGGATTTTTTTGTTTTTTTTTTGGAAAAGAAGGCCATAATGAATTTGTACAAGCCTTTGTGTCTGTGCTTTCTAATTTGTTTGTGCCTTTGTGTACTGTGTGTGTGTGGATGCAAATTTGTCTGTGTGGGTGTGTGTTTCCGCTTGTGTGTGTTAGCATATGTGTGTATTTGTGTCTGTAAGAGTACGGTCTCTGTATCTGTATATATGTATGTGTGTCTGAATCTACATTTGTCTGTGTGGGAATATATCAGTTTATAAGGGGGTGTTGGTATTGTGTGTGTGTGTGTGTGTGCGTGCATGCGTGTGCATTTGTGAATGGACCTACACAGGTATTAGTGAGGGGTAAATGTACACGCATGAGTTTGTACAGAAAGTGTATATATTATCCTGTGAGTAGTGGCCAGTCTGTTGGTGAAAGCTACTTCACTCAAGGCAAACAGAAGAACAGGACCCCAGTCTAACAGCTATAGCAGCAAATGTGTCAGCTGCTCTGCAGCACCTCATTGTGCACCTCAAGGCCACGCTTTCTTTTCTGCCCCACCCTCTCTCTTGCTCCCTCTTTTTTCCCAAACACACTTCTTTGATTTCACCTGAGAGGCAGCAGGCAAAGCTTTAGCCGAAAATCAAGCTGTTCTGTCTACTTTGCCCACCTCTCTCCGCCTTTTCTCTCTCTCTCTCTCTCTCTCTCTCTCTCTCTCTCTCTCTCTCTCACACTCTCTCTTATTCTCCCTCTCTGCAATGCAGAGGCTAATTCATCTTTCCCCAGGCTTAAATGCCACCTGCATTCTCCTAATGGCACCTTGGCTCACTAAGGCCCTCCGGAGTTGTGTAGAGAAGCAGCTCTTTCAAGCGTGAGGAGGGAGAGCGCCCAAAACTAGACCTGTCAACAGATGGGCTAGCAGACTCAGTGAACGTGGAAAAAACACTCCTGACGTCCATCTGGATGTTTATTTCTGTTATTTATTTATTTTTTGCTGGAATGCCCAGGTGGATTGCCATGTCTGCTTCCAATTCAACATGATCTGGACTTAGACACAGGGCCCATTTTTTTTTATGAGGGACAGAGAGAGGGGCAGGAGAGGGGGGGGGGGGGGGGGGGGGGGGGGGCGGGTCAGAGACCAACCTTTGAACATTAGGTCAAATGTCAAAAGATGCTGGCACAGATGCAGCCAAAGGAAAAAAAGCACCAAATGTATCAAGGCTTAAATCTGGCGACCAATGTGATTATCTCCTCTGTTCTTATATATGGTGTCAGAAGTGATCAGACTAATATATGAGATGTGTGTGTCATTGACTCTGATGTTGATCTCCACAGACACACACTCCTGGTACTATAGAGCCCTCCTCAGTCCTTAATGCATGTGCTGTAGTCTCTGTTTTAACCTTGTGATGGACTAGCAGTGGGGGCTAGCAACCACAGGATGGAGCATTAATGCAGCTCCTGACTGTCTCTCTTTTTTTTCAAACTCCACTCTGTAAGCTTTCTCTAAATGTTTTTCAGTTGTTGCCCAGTGTGGGGCTTTGTCCACTGCCAGGCTGGTCAATTTGAGGGCTTTTCTGCAAGCGTTTTCTAAATGTTTTTCAGTTGTTGCCCAGTGTGACCCTTATGCTACTGCCAGGCTCCCATCTGCTGTTCGGGTGTGCTGTGAAACAGCTGTGCCAGCATGCAGAACCACTCTCTCCCCTGTGTGTGTGTGTGTGTGTGTGTGTGTGTGTGTGTCATTCTGTCTTTGTGTGTGTGTGCCCTTCCTTGTCTGGTTGAGTGTAATGTACATAGACCATAGAAGTGAATATATGATAGAGAGTGAGTATGTGTGTAGTACCAATAGTGGATGTTGGTCAGAAAAAGTGTGTGTGTGTGTGTGTGTGAGAGTGAAAGCCTATATGTCTATGTGTCTGGAGGGGAGTAAGTTATGTGTGGATGAGGATGAGTAAGGTAAGGTGGGTCAGAGAGAAGAAGAGTGGAGAGGAAGATGCTGATTCTGCTGCAGAGAATGGCTGCACACCCATGGCTGCACACCCATCTTCTGACACAGTCTCCTGAGCAGGAAGGGAAGATAACTGAAGGTGCTTTCAACGAAAAAGAGAGAGAGAGAGCAGCCAGCAGGATTAGAATGGGGTGATTGCGGTTGATTACTCAGAGCTGGGGCTCTTTGTGTAGACAAGTCTTCGCTAAGCTGCCTCTCCCTTTTTCTCTCAGAGAGATTCTCCATATGAGGTCCAGTGTGACTGTTTCACAGGGAGCGCAGGACGTGATACCTACTGGTCACAGAAATTTCACTGCCATGCCAGACTCAGGGAATTCCAAGCTTGGCGTGAGAGTTCTTAGAAGCTAGTCATTATTTAACACCTCTCCCCTTTACTCTTGTAAGAAGCTGCCTCTGCTGACCTTCTAGGCCTCGCATTGGGTAATTTGTGATGGGTGCTTGTTTACTCCATGGGGATTAACTGTAATTTTAATCCGCACTGATAACAAGTGAAAATGAGCTTTTCTCGACCCAGTCCAAACTGAGTGCAGTCACACATCAGACAGACAATTCACTAGTACACAAGTGTGTGCCAGTGGAGTATCATTGCCGCTGTCTTTAGGGACTACTAACGTCATCCATGCCCTGATCTCTGGCTTGCTAGCGCACCTTTAGCACAGACCTGTGTGTGTGAGTAAGATTTGCTCTCCATGTTCAACTTGAATAGACACCCACAGTCTTTCCCGCTGTGTCATAATGTCTGGATCTGACATGCACCAATGTAATTACTTTCAAGATGACACAAGGCGGATTAACACACACACACACCACACACACACACACACACAGACACACAGAGAGAGACTCTCTCTCGCTTTCTCTGCCTTTCATGCACACACAAATGAGACTCTTTCTCTCACACACCCAAAAACGCATGTACACACACACACACACACACACAGTCGTGGGATCTTGAGTTATGCCTTGTGAACGCAATGCAACTTTTTTTCTTGAAATGGGAATGCTCCTCTATAGCTCGTTATTGCCCCATCGAGCTGGCGGAACGTCACAAATCTCTCAGATTTCCACACTAACTTCCTGTGCCCTCATTCCTGTCAAGTGTCGAATGAAAATCAAATACAATAACGCGCCTGTGTTTACTACCTCAAATCACATTTGCACCGGCGCTGGTGACAACAATAATCATGGCCGACCAGACCCAACACAGACTGTAATGTTGGCCACAGCATGTGTTTCTAGACAAGCTTGTAGATAAAGTCTAGTGTGTGTGTGTGTGTGTGTGTGCATAAATGTCATCAGACTGACAGTTTGAGCTTTACAGCAATGGCTTCCGAGGTGTCGTTTCCCCCCGGTGGAAAAAGTGATAGGTATTGTTTCAGGATGTGGGAAGCGTGCTCCCCCGGCCACCTCTGTAGTTATATAAATAGAGTAGAGGCCGCCCCTATGCTGACAGATGGTATGCTCTTCAGCAAAGTGAATCTTGTTGTTTTTGTCCTTCCCCGCTACACTGTTTTTTTCTCTCTAGGAGATAATGGTGGTATGTGTCTTCCCTGTCCTTTGTGACAATGTCCCACACGACAGAATTTTTTTTCCCTGAAAGAAAAAAGAAGGGCCTTTTTAAATAAGGGCCTTTTCCAACAACCATGTCAGTGTTTTTCTGTCTTTGTAAGACAGCTAAAATGCAAGTTTTTATTATTCCATATGCATTCAAATGTTAGGCCATGAAATCTTTGGGAAACGAAAGAGAACTTTGATTTAGATCACTCTGCATTGGTGCTTTGCTTTATAATATCCCTTTGAACAGTTTCATGATCACAGCAACTTCACACAGTCTAATTGCAGCATGCTGATCTTGAATGTGATAGACGATAAGTCAGCATCATTAGTGTGTGTGTGTGTGTGTGTGTGTGTGTGTCTGTGTGTGTGTGTTTATGTGCAGATGTACAGTATGTGTTGTGCATTGTGTGTGTGTGTTGTGCATTGTGTGTGTGTGTGTTTTCTAATCCTGTTAGCCCTGGCATGTGCAAGACAGTTGGAAAGATGAAAATTAGACACATTTACATGTAATTATCAGACACGCCACTTGCTAATCTTTGCTGTGCTAATCCAGCACATGATATCAAATTAAGCCTATTACTGTATGTGGGAGATGAGGAGTTAGGGGTATAAGTCTTCCACATGATTTCAAGTAATCACTGTGGCAGTGCTTCTAGAAATATGTTTCAATGGCTTGACCTGGTCCAGAGCCATTTCCTTGTCATAGTCTTTATTATATACATTTATTACATACATAGTATACTTTTGTGGGTGGTTTGATGTGCACTGTATTTTCGGAGTATTTCTATTTGTTAAAGTGGGAATGACATTTTAGGATGTTTTATCATAGTGCAGGCAAAATACAGCCCCCAACACATATTACTGGGGAGGCACTCAGGAAAACAGCAGCGAGCTGTCTGTTATTTGTATGCGCTCCGCAACACCGCTTCGCTCCGCTCCACGGGCACTTTGCAAATGGAGCGACAAGTCTCAGTTTGGCAGCCAAGATGGCTGCTGTCTCCACCTGCCTGCACCACTGGTACTGGCGTTGGTGTTAGCACGTTGCTCCCCTGAGGACGCCCCTGCCCTGCTGCTGCTGCTGCTGTTGCTGCTGCTTCTGCTGCCTGTGGAGCTGGGAAGGTGAACGGGTGACTGTCTATAGCCTCAGGCCATCTCTCCCTTGCCCCAGGGCCATCCGCATCTGTCCGGATCCCTCCCCAAACGTCCCTGTAAACAGGAGCACATTGGAAATGTGTGTAAATGAGTCACCCTGGGTGGAGGCGGTCTCTGGCATATTTTTGGTTTTCTAGTCTCATTAGATAGAGCAAACTGTTGCACAATTGTTTGTCTGCATAAATTTTTGAAGGGTGTGCCTTGATTGATGTGTGACTTATTGTCTCTATTTTTATTATTTTTTTGTCTTCATGTGTGTTTGTCTGTCTGTCTATTTGTCTCCTCTTCTCCCCTCTTTGTGTCTTTGTCTATTTCTTTTTGTCTGTCTGTCTGCCCCCTCTCTTTGTCTGTTGTTCTCTCACTAATAGGTTGTTGCTGATGCTGACAGAGAGAGTGTGTCATCAGACAGCCTCAGCTCTGGCTTGATCAGCCCCTTGCCCTCCACCTCCTCCCCGATAGGCCAGGCACAGTCTTACGCCTCCTCCTCTTCCTCCTCCAACTCCACCACCTCCGGGAGCGCTGCAGCCTCCTTCTTCATCAGGTACGTCAGCTTGTAAGACCACTCTTAAGAACCACGCTGTATACACCCAACACACACACTCTCCCTCACACACACACACTAACACACGCCTACACAACCCCCACGGTTAGGACATGTGTCCTAAAAGCCCACTGTGATTCTATTTCTGTCCGGGAATGTCACTGTTCCTCAGCTTCCCTACCCAACGCCCTGCGCTCTCACACCCAGGCTTCCAGAAGCTTCCATTGCCCCCGGCAAGGCCGTCACCATGGTGTTTTGTCACACTCTGGGAAGGAACAATGGGACTTGCTGATGGCTGCTTGGGGGGGTAATGTGGTTAAATGTCATCAATTGCGCCGGCAGAGTCTGAGGCGACGTGAAAATCTAAAATGGCAGAAAAGTCGGGCCGTTCTCGTGCTCTGAACAGAAGAGATCGGGTGTGGAGAGCCGCTTGCTGGAAGTAGCGAACAGAGCACATACCCCCGAGGTCTTTCTGGAGAAATGAGTCCCCGTCGTACAGCGTGCAGATACCAGCTGAGATACCTGCAAGGCAAAACCTCCATTTCCACCCCTTGATTCTCCCACTCAGGAGCCAGAGCCAGTGCTCTCTAGTCAGAGAAGAGAAGGGGGCAGAGGCCTGGGACAGATCTCATCAGAACGGATCTATTTCCACCGCCGACTCTATCTCAGAAAATCACTTTAAGGAAAATGTTGATCAGTGCCCTTTCAAGGAGAGGGCTCCGGGAGCACATTACTCTGTGATGTAGGGCGAGTGACTTGCCTGATTCTCTTTCATGCTGCCTTCCTAACCATGTTCAAACTGAATAATGAAGCTTGCTGAAGTATTTGAATGTCTGTGATGGGTCTGCCAGTGGACACAAGCCACCCCCACCCCCTACCCCTCATACACACCCCACCATTTAAGAGATTATTATTATTTCAGAAAGCAGCTTCTCAAAAGCCAAGCACTTGAAATCCAGTCTTTAAGTCAGACCCTGGGTGCCTGACAGTTTGATGGAAATCAGGCAGTGTGTGCCCTATTCTGTTGCAGCCATCTAATGCAGTGCAGTGACCTATTCTTTGATAGGATCACATTTACTCTGAGATTGGAGGACGAGGAAAGTAGGGGAGCCAGTAGACATGTGGCAAAGAAAGAGAATGAGGTAGTGAAGAAAGTGAAAGATAGAGAATATGTGATGAAAGAGTGCCTGGTTTTAGCTTCTTTTTTTGTTTCATCCTCCTAAGAGGATTTTTTTAGTGAAGTAGAAGGACTTCCAGGAAAGTACAAGAAACAGCATTACTGCTGCTCCATCACGCATTAAGAGACTTGCTCACACTTCTTAAATCAACTCTTATTGTTGTAATCCCTTCTAACTTTGCATGGATTGTGTGGCACAAATAATCTAGTTGCCATAACCTAATTGAATACGGTCTTTATGGTCAAACAGAGCACCATCCTATAATTGGAAGCCACCATGCTGTGGTGGTCCACACAATTTACAATGTCCTGAATAATTTACTCACTCATAGGAGTGACATGAGTGTGAATTTATTGACATTCAAGGTGGGTGTGTGTGGAACTGATTCTCAGTTGTGCGGTGATTGCTCTGTGACGGTGCATCTCATTAGGGTATATAGACGCGTGCGGCTCCCCGACGATGGCTGGCAATGGAGTGAAGCCATGTTTTTGAGCAGAGCGAGGGAGCGAGCAGCGGGCTGCTGTAAATGGCCATTTCCCCGGCTCACCCCGGCGCAATCATCAGGCCAATTACTGCCTGCAAACAAGACTTAGATGCGTTAGATTAGTTCTGCATTTCCCCGCTGCTGCTTCTACCCATAGATTTGTCAAAAGCGGGAAGTGTTTCGTTCGGTCGCCCACTTTCCATGTGTGTTGAAGATGCTGATCCTTGGATTTGTGAGTCACTTTTCTTTTTTTCCCCCACAGCACAGCTATATCTGTGTGTCTCTGTGTGAAATAGTGTTGGCAAAAGACAAGGTGAGCCATGTTGTTTTATAGTGCCTTGTCAGCACTTCAAATGGATATGGATGCGTGAATTCGTTCACTCAATAAGCCTTTGAAGCAAAGCATTGCCATTATGCAGATTAAACCCAACTGACAAATGGAGACTGCTCTGCATTGAACATGGCTCAACAGAATGCCAGCAGGCTAAATTATGTAGTTTTAAATTCATGAACAGCTTGTGTGTCTGTTGTATTTAAATGTGTGGAAAAATTAGAACACACTAACAAATAAAAAAAAAAAAAGAAGAGAATTTGCTTTGCCCTTAGTTCGGCCTTGAATACTGACTGACCATAACACCTTGTACAGAGTCTCATGGGCAAGTTGCCATGGTAGCATAATGGTAACAGAGTGTGGTCGAGAGACTGAGGAGAGGAAGGGGGGGGGGGGGGAAGGAGGGAGAGAGGGAGGGAGAGAGTGAAAGAAAGCGAGCAGAAGGCCTTCACACTGGAGACATGATTTGGACTTCATAGTGGCTGAGCCTGTCTTTGGTGGGAGTTAGTGGAGTAAACCAGCCTCCAATAGCCTGCCTCTCTCCAGTAGCAGCCTGGCCTCATGAAGCATTGATGACATGTGAGATATGGGGGATTGGAGCACACACACACACACACACACACTACTGTATAGCCCCATTCCCTCTAGTGAGCTTCTCAAGGCCAGTGCTTCCAGTCGACCTTCCACTCCTAACACCAGAATGTGGAATGCTGTTGTGTTTCTTTTCCAGTTTGACTTTTTTTGCACAAAATAGCACCACAAATAGCACCAGTCCTACAGTGTTGTTCTGTAGGTGCTTGTATGATCACAATGAACACAATGAAAACTGGAGTCAAAAATCAGGCACACAGATAAAGCAGAATGTAAAAACAGTGCGGTAAAGGAAGCAGGACTCGCTGCAGGAACCTCGCCTTATAAGCCACGTACAAAAACCTGGAGATGCCACTCTAAACAAGTGTGATATCTTAAAATCTTAAAAAATGATGCAATACGTTAGCTGAATAACAATGTTATTCCGCCATGAGAACTGAGATTTTCCATTATGGGTACTGCCATCTTTCTCTCCCTCAGGCTAAGCCCAACATGGGATAGTGCCACAGTAACTTCTGAGAGGCAAGGTCTCCCCATGGTAGAGTTGATGACTAGAATAGTGTGTGCAGGCCCAGCAGAGGACTTGCCCTTCATTCAGACCCCCCAGCCTGTGCCACACCATGGGGCTCATGGAGGAAGATAAGCACTGTGAAGCTCTGTCTATGCAGCACTTGACCCCATGCATGTGTGGCCTTTGAACTGCCCCTTAGACCTACAGTATTGTGTGAAAAATAAATAAACTTTACTTCCCCAGTGCAAATGCAGATACATTTTTTATTTATTTTTGTAGTAGAAATTGACAGAAATATTTTTTTTGTTCCCAACTGACAGTTCACTAAGCCAGCTCATACTATTCATTAGTCCTGCCACCCAGGTTCAACTGTTAGGGTTAGTTGTGTTGTGAAATCCAGCTGGTTGACCCCAAACACTGGGGAGGTCCTTTACTTTTTTACCGTGGTATGTCCACCTCTGACCTTGGCACAGAGCACAGGGTCAGGACACACGTACGGCTGTTGCATAGCAATGCACACTCAGGCTACGGACTCTAACCTGAATCGAATGCTAGGTGCTGGATCCTGCGTGGCCAGACTCTGTGCTCGCTGTTTGTTTTCCATTTTTATGTGGCCCCATATGTGCAACGTATGCAGCATTGGCCTGAGGTTTACTGCAGCCCAGCCAACGGACCTCTGCACAGGCTCCACAGCCCTGGGAAAGAAGAAGTCCCCCAAGGGTCAGAACAGGGTCCTGTCAGAGACTCTTTATGACATGTGTGATGCATATGTCAGATATAGCGGCTGATATATTGGAGCAAAGGGAGATCCAGGAGACAAGGATGGTGCAGAATTTGCAGAGGTGTGCAAAAAAAGGGAAGCAAGCAGGTGCCGTGGGGCAAGTGATTTATTTATTTTTTTTTTTACGACAGAGTGTTGGTGGTAATCCACCCTTTCCCCCCCACCCATCCCACACCACCCACACCAACTCTCACGCCCCCCTCAAAGATTTACTGATAAAAGGAGAGTGGCTCTCGTGCAGCCTTTAGATAGTGCAATCTGTGACAGCTTTGATGTGTTTCCAGATGGGGAGGGGTGGAAGGCTGTTCTCTGGCGCCTGCTGTAATTTCTGAGGGCTTTCATGCTATGCGCTATATTATCTTGGAGAAAATGCTTTCATATCAGAGCGCACAGCAACTCAAGTGTGCACAATCAGGTGGTAATAGGAAAGGGAGAGAGAGAGAGAGAAGGAGTGAGAAAAGGTGGTAGTGGTGGAGGGGGGATGGGGGGGGGGGTAAACCAGTGAGAGATGAGAGAATGAGAGATGGAGCAAGGCTCCGATACGGGGAGTTTAAAGGAGTAAGGAGAAGGTGAGGTGCTAGCCGTTTAAAGGAGTAGTGCAGAAGGTGAGGTGCTAGCCGCTGCAGGTGTATTTCAATTTATTTATAAGGCGGAACATACAGCGGTGGGCTACACATCTGTCAGTGCATTGTGCTCAGGAACATTTCACAGTGTTTTTAGTAGTAGGGTAATGTATTTTTAAAAGAAGAACACTTCTCAGAGATCCAGACAGGTACAGTCCTGCGGAGCTGCTCACGCTTTTAACAACACAACTGCACAGATGAAGTTAATTCACTGACGTCCTCACACAATTAAGCATCCACTTGAAACTGTTAATGATCACCCAAATGGTTCCCCCGGCAACCGCTACAGTGTAAACAATTGAGTCTGACACTCCTACAGTTTCTAAAAGCTTTAAGCACCACATTAGCATGACTACCTCACCCCTCTCTCTCTCTCACTCACTCCCTCTCCCTGTCTCTTTCCTTTAGTCACTTTCTCCATCTCTCTCTCCCTCTCTGACCTTTCAGTGGCGAATGCTACGCCTTTTAGTTGGACGCTGTGCCTGGCGAGAGGTCTAGACCCCTGCCGCAAGCCTCAAATTCAGGATTGACTGACTGTTGCTCAGCATAATGGGTCCATTTGAAGGGGGAGGCGGAGTTGGCCACCACCAAACAGGAAGCCCATGTAGCGTTTCATTTCCCTGCCCTTTCAATTGAAAGTCAGTCGAGCCTGAAAGGACAAGTCTTGATATTTGCCTTTTTCATTTCATCATTTGAGTCAGTTCCTGGAAAGATATACAGCTGTGCAGTATGTAGTTGCTGGACTGTGGATTACCAATATTCACATTAATAACATGTGGCCATATAGAAGTTATATATTATTTAGATCCATATTTATTTTTTGGTCTCGGTAAAGCCCGGACATTTGTGTCACTGCTTGCACTGTGTTGCTTTGTTTTTAGCCTGACTGCCTCAGCCTGAGCAGGCTCTTCCAAGCATGTTTTACTGCTCTGCTCTGGGTCTTGTACACAGTGCTACCTGCAGGAACAGAGTTTTGGTTTCTGTGTCTCACTCTGTATGATTGGGTGTGTGTGTGTGTGTGTGTGTGTGTGTGTGTGTGTGTGTGTGAGAGAGAGAGCATGTGTGTGTTTCCCGTGTGTTAGCAGTGTGGCTTTGTACCTGTGTCGGGAGTCATACTAATGGCACTAGTCATACTGATGGCACTAGTCATAGTAATGGCACCAAGGGACAATTACTTTTCTTCAGTCTTTGACATGATAAGTTGCACTTTTGCAAATAAATTGTTATTGTAAAAGCCTGTAAACCCAGTAAATTATGAAATTATGTCAAAATGAAGGGGCTAATAAGATCACTTAGTCTTCATTACAGAATCCTACAGCACTCCTTTAGCGTGCCCTTTGGACATCAGTGAGTGCAATGGCCCTTCCATGTAAGGCTAACTCTAGCAGTGCAGCAGTTGCTTGCCACAGGTTTGATGTGTGTGTGAGAGTGTTTTTTGGTATTTGAGTGGTTTGTGACTGTGTAGTGCCTGTATTCCTCTTGATTGTGTGGTTTGTGAGTGTGTTGTCTGTGTTTTTCTCTTGAGTGTGTGTGTGTGTGTGTGGGGTGTGTATGTGTGTGTATTTTGCAGTGTCGTTGATTAATCAGTTCTATGTTTTTTTCCCACAGCCTTTGGGCTGTTTGTGTTTGTGGTGAGTGCAGAGACAGTAAATAAATAATTGCAGACTGCTGCTCTCCCGCTGAAAGGGAGATTAATGAAAGACACAGCCAAGTCTCTCTACTCCCTTCCTGCTTCCTCTCCTCTGCTCTCTCTCTCTCAACTTTTCTTGCTCTGCCTTACTCTTTTTCTCTTTCCTTTCTGCCTTTCTTTCTCTCTTTCTTTCTTTCTTTCTTTCTTTCCCAAACAACTCACACGCAATCTTTTCTCACTCTCCACCCACCACCCATTCTTCAATTTTCTACCTTTTTCTCTCTTCACTTCCTAATGATCACATCAAGCACTTCTCTCCTTCACTTTCTCTCTGTCAATGTTGCCTTAATATATCACTCTTTCTGTCTCTTCTCTACATTCATTGTCACCATAACCGCAAATAGGTGGCTAGTAGACACATCGTATATCACCACAGATATATTTTCTGGTTGCAAAACATTTTCTGATTTAACAATCAATATTTCTCGTCTCGTTTTACACTGTATCAAGTCATAAAGCCTAAACTTTTTAGTTTAACACAGAAATGGCAATCATTGCGTTAACCGGATGCTAACTAGCTAACACATACTGTAGGTGGCTGGTAGACACATCGTATGTCACCACAGATGTATTGTCTGGTTGCAAAATCTACGTTTTCAGATGTAACAGTCATCATTTCTCATTTCAATATCGAGTCATGAAGCCTAGACCTTTTAGTTTAACACTGAAATAGCCATCGTTAAGTTAGCTCTGTCATATCAAATTTTTGGATTCAGTTCCAGTACGTGGTCAGTCACGCCTTCACGCTTGCCTGATCAATCAGCTACCAGGCCGTTTCGAGTATATACCCCAAAGCAGGTACTTGGTTGGTCCCTGAAACTGCCCTGAAAAGGTTCCTTTTGGGCCTGATCAAGTAAATATACTGATATACTGTGAAGTTTCGGTAAAATTACCCCGAAGTTCCGCTAGAGGAAACACGGTTAATGCTATTATCCTCCTCCTTTTCTTTTTCTTCTCTATCTCTCCATTCACATTTTCCCTCTCCTTTTTCTTGCCTCTCCTTCTCTACCATTATCCTTTTTTCTCTCCCTTCCCATCTTGCCCTCTCTCTCTCTCTCTCTCTCTCT
>JAGFZM010000767.1:118282-129323 GCA_017657215.1 Limnothrissa miodon | reverse complement strand
CCCAGGCAGACAGACCCCATGCTGGGAGAGACATACACTCACACACCAGGGCTCTTCTCCCCTTCACATTCTCTCTCTGTTTCTCATTCTCCTTCTCTCCATCTCTGTCTCCATCTCCATGTCTCATGTCTCACTCTCTCCATGGCTGGCAGGATCTCACTTTCTCTCTCTCTCTATCTCTGTTTCTCTCTCTCTCTCTCTCTCTCTCTGTCTCACCATATTTCAGTCACTAGTTCCTCTCCCCTGTCTTTCGTCTTTCACTCTCTCTTTTTTTCTCTTTCTCTGTGACCGTGTCTGTCAGTGTCTCTCAGAGCCGGTCCTCACAAAAAGCACTCCCAGCTCTTAGGCTCTTATAAAATCTGACATTCGTGCTGATGGGTTCATCTTATAAAAAGGGCAGATTGACATTTACGATATTGTATCTCCCTAAAACATCTATTGCTCACACATTCAAGGGCCAATTTCAACACCCTTACTCTTGCAAGCTACTTTTAAAAGATAATAGTCTGTTCAGGTGTGCAGCCCCTACTGGTCAATACTGAGAACTGCAGATCTTTAATAGAATATGCAAATACATGTTAATTGTACATTTTCAGTCAGAAATTGCTCAGCAACAGTAAAGGTAACACATCTATTTGCATACTCTCTGGGTGTCAGGCTCAAGGCCTTACTTTTAGAAGATTGCCCTTGCAGTTTAGTAATAGGAACTCTGAGCAATATCAGTAGGCGAGATCCACAGACAGCTTCCTGAAAATGAAAACAAGGACATTTTTCATGGCGTTCCAAGTGCCAATATCGTGCCCAGTGTGCCCTATCATGTTACGCTGCCACGCAACCTGTCTCAGTGATAGCCAGTCGTCTCCCATTTCGACGTACACCCTCCCGCCTCCAGCGCCAGTCAAGCATTATTTGGGATAAACGCTTATTCTTCGCTTGAGCCAGTGCCTTTGTCTGCACATGCCAGTGTTTACATTCCGTGGATTAATCTAGCCTTCTCGGGGCTGATGGGGCTCCTCTGGCTTCTGTCAGGGATTAGAAAGCATCAGGCCTCTTCACTGGCACCCTCTACATACAAATTGTGGAGCATCGTTTTCTTCTTTCCCTCCCTCCCTCCCCCCCCCTCACTCCCTCTACCTCCGTCACCGACAAAAAGATTCATCATCATCTGTCTGGTGTTGCATTAAACGGGCCGGGCGATGTGTCTTAGCACGTCTGCTACTCCCCCCAACCCTTCTCCCCACGAGGAGAGAAAGTGAGAAAGAGGTGGAGTGAAGGGAGGTGCAGAAAGAGAGAGAGAGAGAGAGAAGATGGGAGAGAGAGGAAGAGACAGAGAGAGTGTGAAAGGGGGAAAGGAGAGAGTTGATGAGTAGGAGTAAATCCATCAGTGGCCCATGAGGATCATAAGTGTCATATTGGGAGAAAAAAAGAGTGAGAGACAAGGGTAGACAGAGTGAGTGAAAGGTGTGGAGAGGGTGTCTGTGTGTGTGTGTGTGTGTGTGTGTGTGTGTGTGTGTGTGTGTGTTTGTATGTGTGTATGAGAGAGAGAGGTGTAGAGAGCAACAGAGAAACACTCTGTACTCTTTAGTGGCCATCTGCACTTGCCGAGTTCACAAGTGAGAAAGAGAGATTGCAGAGAGAGAGAGGAATGAGGAGATGACAAACAAGAGAGATACGGAATAGAGAGAGAGAGAGAGAGAGAGAGATTGAAAGGAGTACAAACAAGTGAGAGAGATAGCTTTAGGGGGAAAGAGAGTGAATGAAAAAAGAAAGAAAGGAGAAAGAAAAAGAAAGGGAGAGAGTGTGAGGAGTGAGTGCAAACAAGTGAGAGAGATAGCTTCAGAGGAAAAGAGAGCAAACAAGAGAGAATGAGATATGGGAAGGGGAGAGAGAGAAAGAGGGCAGGATTGGAGGCCAGTGTATTGGTCCGTGGCTGGAGGGGCGCTGGCTCGGAACAGCTGTCTCCCGCTGATGGCTCTGCCAGAGAGATCGCAGCTGGAGGGTTGCCTGGACAAACTCCACTCTTGCTCTCAGACAGCACAGCTCAGCGCAGCACAGCGTAGCGCAGCATGCCATGACCAACAAGGGCAGATGAGGACCCAGTTATCAGTCTCGCCCTCACCTGTGTGAGTCGCAGCATACTAATATTGTGTGTGTGTGTGTGTGTGTGATTGTGTGGCTTGAAAGATTTGTGTTCATCGGTGTGTGTGTGTGTGTGTGTGTGTGTGTGTGTGTGTGTATCTGTGTGTGTGTGTGTGTGTGTGCATGTGTGTACCTGTGTGTGAAGGAGGCAGTAGATTACTTCTGTACTTGTATGGCTTAGAGATGTGCGTTTCCAGAGATCTGATATGTATCGAGCCGAGCTCCTATCTGTTGCTGTTGCTGTGGACTGGGGGCTGTGAATCCATGCCAGCGCATTATCACACGAACACTGCGGCCGTCTGTCCTACTCACCCGCTGATGATGATGACAGTGGGGTGGCAGCTCAATTTTATTAAAAAATGATAAGCACCCTCAGAGCTGCCTGCTATTGGAGTGAAATGAGTGTCACACTCTCTCCTGGTACAGACAAGAAATGCAAATTTGCCCTTCCAAAAAGCCTTCCTCGCTCCCTCTCTCCCTAATTGTGGGCAAGCTGTAGATCATAGAAGAGCAGGGAGGCTGTTTTACTACCCTGAAGTGTCTTGAGTCTTGCAATCTCTTGATCGGTCCATCCGTCACAGAGTCTCTGTCTTTTTCTTTGTGCAACCATTCTTCTGTCACTCGGTGGGGACAGTGAAGACAGGCAGTAGAAGCGGTAATGGTACCTGACTAGTTTCTGAACTAGCCTGGAATTAGGGGTTTGAATCCCAGGAACCACCACTCTTTGAGCATGACATTTTACCCTAAGCTGGCCCTGAACTAGTTGATAGTTGATAAATGTAAGTCACTTTAGGTAAAAGCATCACGTTTCATGTGGTGGAGTTTGTTAAGATGCCGTTTTTACAACAAGCCTCTGGGGAAAATTGGCAGTCGTGCATTACAGACAGCAGAATAACAGACAGATTTGCAAAAAAAACAGTCAGATAGTCAAACTAAAACATGACAAGCAGGCTGACAGACAGGAAGTAGACAGGCAGATACAGACATACAGACAGACAGGCACCCAAGTCAGCAGATGCAGACGCAGTAAGGTGGGAAAGATTTATGCGCCATGACAGATTGACAGGCAAAAATACAGACACACATGTACACATGTAAAACCAACAGGCAAAACACAAAAGGGCCAAGAGACTGAGGGACACATAACCAAGAAAATCATAAGGAAAGGCGGGCAGATTGACATCGAGAGAATGCTACAGTCTCTGTGTGTGTGTGAGTGTGTGTGTGTCTGGTCTTTTCTAATTGCAGTGTTCTCTCCTGCTTTTTTCTCTCGTCATCTCTCTCTCTCTCTATCTATGTATCTGTCTTTCTAACTGTCTTTATACCTTTTGTTCTGTTACTCAGGGCCGCTCAGAAGCTGAACCTCTCCAAGCGAAAGAAGCCCCAGCCTCCACCCCCGTCGCCGCCCGACCCAGACGAGCCAGCCTTCTACACCGAGGGCTTCAGCGCCACCCTGCAGCTTTCACCTCCCCCGGTGCCACCATGCCTCCTCCGGGCGGGGTCAAAGGTCAAGGACACTCCCGGGGTGGGAAAGGTAAGAGAGCTGTGGGAAGTGGGAACTGGGATGTGGGGAGCACTGCTGCTGTTCCAAAAGGTCATTGGGTTCAATCCAGCACGCTAGGCCATGTGTTTTTGGCACACAGGACCTCATTGTGTCTGTTAGTCTGACCAGAGGTGAGGCTTTGATGCAAGCTGTTCCACAGCTGCTGAGATATTGTCATCAGCACTGCACAAACACATGGCAGTCTCATGGATGGCTCACGGACACAGGCTCAGGCTAAGGTCTGTGCATAGTAACTGTGCCAACATGTCTCTGTTCGTTGCATCAACATGAAAAGGGATCTCCTCAAGGACCTCAATCACATACAGAGTACTGTAAGCTCGAGCATTTTATTTCCATGATGCCTTCAAGTGCATGGCTTAAAGCCTAAGTAGATTTGAGAAAGGCCAATAGCATGTCTGTCCTCTGTGGTTTCAAATATCAAGTGTGAAGCATTACTTGTAAGTGCATTCCAAGGATATCTCTCCTTGCCACCCCACGCTAGACTGTGTCACTCTGAGAGCATGGGAACTGCACAGCAGCTCATGCCTGGCCTCATGTCAACTGTACACTGTAGCATGTTGAGGGTATATTAAAAGCATGGATCCTTTAGTAGTGTAACATTGCCAGCCGCTAGCAAGGTTAGCTGAACCCCAAGCACTGGAGGACACGTCGTTGCAAATAGCATGGTGTGCAGTTTCACAGTCAGGACCCTGTTTATGAGGATCTCAGCAGAGGAGGCTGGAAGGGTATTCACTACAAATAGGTCAGTGCTAGATGGATTTACCAGCATCTGCATAGCTGTATCTTGCCTGCAGTGCTTAGGCTGTATGCTGTAAAGGAACAATATATGCTGTAAGCGCACAACCATTATTGGATTTGAAGACATGTCTTGTTTTGCTTTTTGCTTTACGGGATGTTGATCGTGATGACCTAGACAAAAGGTTATGTTATCAAAAGAGAACCAGTTTTGAGTGGTTTTACTTAATCCATCCACTGGACCAGCTGATTTGACTAATTCTTTTACTTGCTCCTGCTTAATGGTCTTAGAGTTAGGCTAATAAAGCAGATCTAGCCGATTGACCCAGATCTCTTGGGAACCTGTCTGCTATTGGAACCAGTAATGCACTGCTTCCTGGTGTGTGTGTGTGTGTGTGTGTGTGTGTGTGTGTGTGTGTGTGTGTGTGTATGTGTGTCGGGGATGCTGGTGGGGACTGGTAGACAGCATGACTCCATGTGTGTGGAATCCTAGTTTGTGCCCACATGAGATCTCACAAGCAGTAGTGGCGTGTTTGGATGTGCTGAGAGCCGCGCAGCATCAATGCCTCATTGACTTGAGCACAGCCATCCATGTCGGCATTATTGCCAGTGTGTGACGGCCGCCTTGCCACTGAAGGAGTCTTTGATAGCGCCTGCCTCAGTTCCCAAGCTGCTGGGATTCCAAGAGGCCCGTGCCATATGCCAGCCCGCATTCCTCCCCAGGGTGAGTGGCAATCTGGGGGAGTGGGAGAAAAATGTGTCTGGACACGGGAAGACGGAGCAACACAAGCCATCGCTGGGAATATTCACCAGCCAGAATGGGCTCCATCATGGAGGGACTAAGACCGAGGCCTCTGTGGGTGGAACACAATGAATATGGAATTTCAGGAATGCGTACATTAACACTTTACAATTAGTCTGATATGAATTCAAATAGTGTGTTTTATATAATCCATGCAGAGTGCAAATAGGTGCAATTATAGAAGATTCATGATCTTCCATAGAATTAGCATCTCATTCCAGTTGGCTGAAAGTTCCTGCATATCTCCATCACACCAATACTAAATGTTACTTACACTTTCATGCTGAGAATTAGATTTTTCTTTTTTTCAGATCTGATTAAGGCAGCTTATGTTGGGTTGGTTGCTCCCTGGAGCTCATTGTCTCTAACTGTTAGAGAGCTGTGCCTCTGTTGAAAATTATTTAACAAAGTGAAAAACACTGAACCCTATCCTAATGATAACTACGACTATCCCACCCGACACATATCCTGTTACTTTGTGATTTTTTTTCAAGCATCCAATTTGCTTTGATTATTTTGGAGATTCTGTCTTTATTGAGTTTATTTAGGTCTGCAGAGGTGCACCTGCGAGTAAAGCAGCATTACTAGCTTCATAAGAGAGCCAGCATTTGATAATCACATCTAGTTTATAGTTACTGCCTCTTCACTTTGCTGTCCTCAGATTACTGTCAGTGATTTCTTTGTCCCGTTGCATTGTTTTTGTTGCATCAAATGCGTAGTAGTCAGAGTTCATTGTCAAATCCCTGGCTCGGCTATGCTACTTATCAGAGATTATACCGCTTGAAGAGATTATGCTAAAGTGGATTAGGTACCCTCCTGATTTAGCCACCCCCCCCCCCCCTCCACCATCACATACACACAACTTACAAATACACACAACAACACTTACACACATACACACAAACACATATACACACACACACACACACAAACAGGGCATGCATGTGATTGGTGAAGGAGGTAGAGTGTCCTTAAGTCACCGGTATGGCACATGACTTGCGGTCAGACGCCCTGGCTTTGCCTCTCCGGTGGAAAGCACCTTGCTGGTAATAGTTTGATTTGTTTGCACGTGCTGGTGGCCTGACCGCTTATTCTTCTCAAGTTAGCTGATCCCTCTCACTTGTGTAGCACAAGGTTTTGGGCTTCCAGAGAACAATGTGCTCATTCACTGTTGAAGGGGTTGGACCGAGTTAAACCTGCTGTCTGCTGCTTCTTGGCTGGCCCAATGTTGACCCTCACAGGTTTTTTTTTTTATTTAATGATTAAAGTGTGAGGTGATTTCACACTTGGCACAGTAAATTTAAATTGCAAATAGCCTCCAAGAGCAAAAAAACATGTTGCCACCTACATCTGCAAAAATAAGCTTTTTATGACTAGAAGCAAGGACCTAACTACTCACATCACATGCACAAGGGATATAATCTTCATAATCTTCATAATGTGTTCAGTGTGGTTAAAGAAGGACTTAAAAAACTTTTTTTTGTTGGTAAATAACGCCCCTGACCCCAAAAGAGACCTAACAGACACAAATCAAACTCAGTCAAGCACACAGCAGTGGTTGGGTAGAATTACATTAAAAAAGCAGGCAGGCAGCTGCACACCACTAATGAGCCTTTGCGCGGTGGAGTCGGGTGAATGTAAAACAAAGCCTAATTAGGCCCGCTGAGTGTCAGCACATCGCCAGCACAAAATTAAGCTCACCATCCGCAATCCGCAAATGTGCCTGGAAGACTGCACTACAGGTAGGACTTAGGCAGGGAGGACAGCATGGAGAAAATTGCACAATGAGAGTAACATCAATTCAGGAAGGAAGCAACCGGGGCAGAAGAGCAGTGTTACAGGAGAGGAAGAGAGGTTGGAGAGGGGGATGAAGAAGGCCTGACGGACGAAGAGAGTTGTTTGATTGTGAATGCAGAGAGGGACCAGGAGACGAGTTGCCTCATCAGAGGATTGGGTTAGGTGTCAGGCCTTGATTAGAAAGCACTTGTGCATGGCAGGATATGTGGCTGTAATAACATGGGACTGAACCCTGGCTGTAATGGCGGTCTTCTGTGGGGCCTAATTGGCAAGACAGTATGCAACTTGTCTGGGAGCCCATTCCCCCATCCCCCGCCTCCAGCACAGAAGATTGCCGGGATATTGTAGGATGCGCCATCCCTCCGCTCTCAGTATCAGGACATTAATTCCAATTTTGTCAGCTTGCTGCCTTCAATCATTAAGAAAGGCTGCTTTTGTGTGGAGAGGCGGCCGGCGTTTGAAAAAAATAATCGAGAACTTGCCCTTGCTTCCTCCATCTGAGAGTAAAAGTCAGACGGGAAATGAAGTGATCTGTGGCCCCTCATCTCATTTCTCCACGTCAGGCGAATAGCCATTCCACCCCTCTACCCAACGCAGGAACCCTCATTGTTTGCAATTGCATTTCTTTTATCTACAGCACCAGGGCAATAAAACTCGCAGGCTTTCTATTGTTGTGCTGGCCAGAGCCTTCCCTGGTGACTATAAAAGCTGAAATAGCGAACAGGGAACGTGCAGGCGCGTTAGCAGGGCTTGAGAGCATGCTGCTGCCGGCTAAAATGGGCCTCTAAATCAGACGGCAGCTTCCTGTCCATCCCGCAAGTTTGTCCAGGTGCTGTTTGTTTACTGAGCCATTTGCAGCCACTGATGAAGAAATCATGTCCTATATATAGTGTGTGTATCATACTGTATGTACATGTACGCGTACTGCTCACTCACTCACACACACACACACACACACACACACACACACACACACACACTGGTGTGCTGCAGGATAGGACTGTGAACGTGAGCTTTGAGTATATCACTCTCCTGCAAGTGTTTGTGCATATCGAGCAACCAGATGTAGAATAGTGGTTTTGATGGCTGTTGGCTGATGGCGCCTGTGGTTGTTTTCCCATGGCAAAGACCATTTCCATGTCAGATCTTTTGTTGACTCTAATGGAGGGTGGCACACCGAGTGAGCCAAGCTGCACGGGGGATGCCAGCTCCATTTAGCTGCTGCTGCGCATGAAAGGGGAGGAATGTGCATGGAGGAAGAGCCTTGAAAAGCCCTTTGAAACAAAAGTGCTATGAAGTATTTTCTTTCCCTCACATGAGACTTGTGTGTAGACTGATGCCGTGTTTTTTCTTCACAGAGACCTAATTAAATTAGGGTCAATAGAACAGGAAGTATTAGCTGCAGTTGTTTGAATAGTTGCAGTGCTTCCCTCGTAGGTATAGTCGACAGCTTCCTCTCTCTGATCCCTAATCCAGACATGTTCCTGTGCGCAGATTAACTCTGTGCGTCACCGCGGAGACGGCAAAATACACATGATACCTGTGCTGCTCCCAAACACACACATACACTCACTCACATCTATCACTGGCAAGGGCTTCATTATCCATTGTTTAGGACTGTCTCTCGTGGGAGAAAGAGTGCGAAGGCTAGTAGAAAGGATGAGTTCCGTTTAGAAATCCTGAAATACGTAACTGGTGCATCTTTCAATAGGTCAATTTGCCTTTCTTTGTTTCATTTGGGATGCACTAGATGGCTCAGACAGACCCCTAGAGATCCTCCCAGTGCATTACCTCATCGCTGGCTCTGTTCCAGGTCACGAGATGGATTTATCCATGCTCCGAAGGTGGGCCACCCCATGAAACCAGATTACACATTAGGTACAGCTCAGGTTTTTTAGCCTGGTGTTGTCATCGTCATGCACTCCATTAATTTCTAAATGAGCCATATTCAGCGTTTAAAGAGGCCGTTAACATTTAGCAGTTCCTTCCACTTGTTATTTAGTTCAAGTGGTAATGCAGCTGCGCTGTTGCGCACTCATCCCCATTTTCCTTATCTGGGGAATTTATGGAAGCCGATATTTACAGTGTGCATAATTCCAATTATATGAAAAGGTCTTGAGCGTTTGCGAGAGGATTCATAGTGAACCCTGGCTGGACTTTTCATTTAATGACGGGAAGTCTAATTACGCGCGTGCAGTGGAGGCTGCGTTTATTGCACCACAAAGCATCGTGTTCGGCTGGGGCCTGGGCGACTCGGTGGACGGGAGTTGTCAGGTCAGCACGGCAGCAGTTACGCAGGCCTTCAGGAAAGAGCTCTTGGTCACAACTTACTTTTGAGTTTTTCGTCATTCAGCAGAATGAAACCAAAAAAAGAAAGAATGAAGGAGAGAAAGAATGAAAGAAAGTGGAGATGTGACAAAGAATGGCTCGGAGAAAATGCAACTCTGTAGAATTAAGCTTGTCAAGAAGAGCAGGTAGTGTTTAGCCAGCTGTATACTTTTATACCCACCATTGATTTGCCCCTTAAAAATCCACCCAGCTCTCTATCCCTCCTTCTCGTTTTTGCCTAGTAAAGAGCTGCTCGATTCACTGGCTGTTCCGCTTGGCCACGGCCATAAGAAGCTCTCGCATGTCCATCACATCCAACCCAAAGTGTCAGCTGATTGTCAGGAGAATCCCTCCGCTATGCCAGACTCAGACTAAAGTAGAGATATTCCTGGGTGGGTGGATGTTGAGGAGGAGGAGGAGGAGGAGTGGCTGGGAATCTGAAGCAACAACTCTCCCACCGCCAAGTTGTATGGCATCCAAACACCACCACGTGTGGGTGTGTGTGTGTGTGTGTGTGTGTGTGTGTGTGTGTGTGGAGTGGTGTTAATCCTTGAATCCCTGGCAGGGCAGCTGAAGGACGTTGGCGTGGCATGCTGTGCACAGTGCCACTCCCTCACGTTTACGCTGCCACAGTGGGGTCACCTGGGTTGGTGCCATGGAAACAGTGAGCCCATAGCGCCGATGGTGGAAACGCCTTTATAGTTTGCTAATTAGTGTTAGCGTTTGGACGTCTGTGCATCTCCAGCTGTTGTTTGATGTCTGAGGGAAATGTATCCACCAGCTGTTGCAATTGAGTGGATTGATGAGATGTTTCTTCAAGGCATGTTTTTTGGAGAGAATATTTGATGTAATTAGTTGAAAAAGTCTTTTAAAGTCTTTAAATTTAAACGTCACCTTTTTATTTGTTGTCCCATGGCAGGTGAAAGTGATGGTGCGGATCTGCCCCGTGCCAGGCTCTCGTGACACGTCGGAGTCCATGTCCTTCCTGAAGGTGGACGGCCACAAGAAACAGCTGACTCTTCTGGAGCCTTCGCCTAACACACCCTCCACATCTGCAGCCGCCGCCGTCGCTCAGAGACGCTCGGCCTCCGCCCCAAAGATGTTTGCCTTCGACGCCATTTTCACACAGGATGCCTCCCAGGTGAGGGTAGAGGATAGTTGTGGTCATTTTGGGGGGAATTTGTCCAACCTGTGATCTGGCGAGGCTCAGAAACCATCAATTGAGGTAAAATACCGGAGTTAAAATCGAATGTAATACATGGTCATATGGCCACTTCAGACCAAGAAACACAAAGGCCAAAACCTACAGTACATTCCTGCATTGCGGTAGTATATATTTAATAGATGACATAAAATAAATCAACTGTGTACATCATCTTATCAGTGTGAAATCCACTGTAGCCAAGGAATGGAAGACAGGCAGTATAGATGGTGATAGCGATATTTGGACAAGGTTACATCGTCGCCAAGGCGTAGGGGGGAGGGGTGCACTTTCCCATTATTAGAAATGGAGGAGGAAGGGGGGAACATTTGTTAGGCCTACAAATGCTTTGAATTCCATCGCCTCCCAGAATATGCATAGTATCTCACTACAGGGTGGGGCAAGTCAGCGTTCTAAACAGAGATCAAAGTGTTTCTTGGGGGCAAGCAGGGAGGTGTGTGTGTGTGTGTGTGTG
>JAGFZM010000767.1:82530-114305 GCA_017657215.1 Limnothrissa miodon | reverse complement strand
TCTCTCTCTCTCTCTCTCTCTCTCTCTCTCTCTCTCTCTCTGTAGCTTCAGAATCAGAGTGAATTGAGAGCATCCACTGCAGAGAGGGCGGCCTTCTACCTGGACGCGGCACTGGCCGCTCGGAGCACCAGTCGGCCAGACTGTGAGGAAGAAGAGCGTAGGAACTCCCATATGCTCTTCACCCTGCACATCTACCAATACCGCATGGAGAAGAGTGCCAAAGGAGGAAGTGAGTGTGTGTGTGTGTGTGTGTGTGTGTTTGTGTGTGCGTGTGAGTTTCTTGATTCAGAAAGGGTGTGTGGGCAGGGCCACATTTCTATGTTATGTAGATTCAGAAAATGTGTTGACGCATTTATGCTCTTGACTGTGTGCTATTAGTATTACTGTAAAAAAAGGCTGGTCTGTTTGTATTTTGGTTTCAGCCTGTTTGGTTATGCCTCCAAGGCTGTTTCACTGCGCTTGTCTGGGTGAGAGTGTGTGAGTGTGTGTGTGTGGGTGGGTGTTGCTCAGAACGCATGTTGTCATTTGCAAAACAGCTTGGGGAGGTTAGCGCAGTTGCTTATCACTGCGTCTCTATCACTGGTTTAATGAGCCTTCACTCACCTCTCCCTGGTTTAATTATTGGGAGTGGAACAAGTTGTCTGGGAAATGTTTTATCTTCCTGGAAGATTCCTTTTATTACTTATTTAAGAACAATTCCTTTTAAGTTTTCACCACTACTATGCACCAGACCATATAATTTTCATAGCCCTCACAGTGGGGTCAATGCTAGTGTGTCAAATCTTTCTGCGTTTGTTCGAGCTTGGTCGAAGTGCTCTGATCTGCACAATTCAAATGAGTCCGCCTGCTTTCATCTCAGGCTCCCGGTACATATTTTGCATGCATCATTAGTATTAGAAGAAAGACAGTTGCAGTGGGTTGCACAATCCAGGCAGCTCGATTATCTCTCCGTCCAACTGAACATATATTAATTAGCTTCATTTGGTGCCACTGATAGCAGGAGGAACCAGGATAGCGCGCGCAGTGGGGGGAGACGCTGCCACATTTTCATTAGCTCTCGTTGCCCGTACCTGTCAGTGGAGTTTCTTGGTGCTAGCCTGGTCATTAGTATTTCAGCACTGTCTCCACTCCTCTGGATGGGCGCTGGTCACAGCCTGAATACATTTCAATGCATAATGAAGGCTGGGTCCTCTCACTTGGAATGTTTATAGATGGGCGCCAATGATGAGAGGGCTACTTAGCATTCCGCTCCCATGGAGGGCTATCATTCCATACGCTGGGTGTTTCAGAGTCTTGCTGACATGAGGTTAATTTCTGATGCTTGCTATTTAAAACAGGCACACTGATTCTTTCCCTTCAGTGAGCACTTGACTTATTTTTGACCTGACTGACTTCTGAATGAACCCAAACCAATTTTCCTGAAAATATGACACTGGTCTGCATGGCTATATCACCATTCCAGGCTGTATATATTATTATATATTCTACTATAGCTTTATTTATAGAGACACCAATAAAGGCAGCATGTTGCTTCTTACAATTTAACAACGAAAACTATCCCAAGTGATTTTTTGAGTTATGTGTGGTGTGTCTTGATTGATGTGAGGTGCTGAATATTGATAGGGATTAAGCCTAGATAAATAAAGGTTCAAAGGTTCAAACTAGCAAGACTATTAAGCTAAGAGAAAAAAACTGTCTAACAATAAACACAAACTTTTCTCTTACCTTAAAGTACCACTGTGAAGGGGTAATCCTCCTGTGCCAGTCACACTCCGATTTGCACAAAATGTATGTTGAAGGAGCTGATTTGGCTTGGTTCTACTGCAATTAGAGAGATCACTGTGATTCTATAATCTGCTATTCTTAGAGCTGTTAAAAGGACATTAATATAAGAACCAATGGTTTTTCTTCTAAAAGCTGTGATTATTTTTGTGTTTTGTTTTGTTATATTTGACTGTGTTTGCTTGTTTTTGTCATTTGGAAGCCAGCTTTTTTATAAGCTTTGGTGGTTAGACATCACCAAGGTCATGGTTTCAGCAAGCTGAATGTGTAATTTATGTAAGCACTCCCTAATAAGTGTTCCCTGCGCCCCTTGCAGTGTCGGGTGGTCGGAGTCGCCTTCACCTTCTGGACCTGGGCAGCTGTGAATCCGACCTCAGCCAGACCCGCGATGGAGGAAGGGGGCAGTGCTTGTCCCTTGGTGCCCTCGGCAATGTCATCCTGGCCCTGGCCAATGGAGCCAAGCACGTACCATACAGGTATGAGTTTGATGATGGCATTTGTGCGAGGAAAGATGTATGTGTTTGTGTGAGTGTGTGGGTGCCTTTTGTGGGTTTGATACAATGTGCATTTGTTTTTCCCTGCCTGCAACCTTGTACAAGTTGCGGGCTCCATTTTCAGACAGATCAATAGACCCAATTAACAGACTTGCGAAGGGGGGAAATGGCAAGCTGTGGGAGGGCGAAATGAATGGATGTGGGAGGTTATTGATGCCATTTGGATTCCTGATGCAAGACAAGGCCTTGCTTTTTGGACATTCAATTCTAAGTCATTTCTTCTTACTATTTTGGTGAAAAGATTTCAGCAGCTTAAAATTGGCGTGCAAAATAATACAATGATAATGATGTTTTTTTCCCTGTTTACACAATTTATCTTATAGATTTCTGTTTCACTCTGCCATAGTAGTAGTGTAGAGGTTTTTTTTTTGTTTGTTTTGGGCCATCTTGTATGCCGACAGCAAATATCTCCATTGCATTCGGATCTGGCTGCTGTGGGTTGGGGGTTGGTCGGTTGGTTGGTTAGAGATGGCAGGGGTTGGCTTTTTTGGCTAACGAAAGGGCTGTTTTGATGAATAATTCAGGGACAGCAAGCTCACCATGCTGCTGAGAGAGTCCCTGGGCAACATCAACTGCAGAACCACCATGATTGCCCACATCTCCAACTCACCAGCCAAATACGCTGAGACGCTCAACACCGTTCAGCTGGCTTCACGCATACATCGCATGAGGAAAAAGAAATCCAAGGTTAGTGTTTGAGCATTTAGTTATGTTTATATGTGTCTTTGTTTGATGATGTTTTAGAGATTATTACATGTGAAAAATTAGAAGGCCTGAACCAGTATGAATGGTAGTCTGGCCTGAAGTCAGTGTGTCTCAACAGTGGCTTAGCAGTGGCAGCTTGCAAATTTACAATCAGTCAGTCAGATCTTTATTCGTTCCTCTGATTGATTGTCTTTGGGTGAATGTTAACTTACATTTCAAGCCGGATGATTGACATATTTTTCTTTCATATACCATCTTGTTAAAGTAATAATTCAGTTTGTGTGTCCATGCCAGCAAATCAATTGATAGCTCTGATAGGGAGACTGTAATATATTCATTCAGATTAGTGAAGCATACATTAACCATAATTAGGTAGATTGACGACATGTATTTATTCTTTATAGATTGTAAAAATCATTCTGTAGCATAAGTTGCCAGCCAATATATGTTAATGTCGTTCGCTGAAGCCTTGTCTGTGTTGCTTGCACTTTTGACCTTTGATGATATTGACATGTCATTTTTAAAGGATCTAATACGCTGTGGAATCAATCGAAATCCAGCCACTGAATTAGCCAATACACATTTCCATCCCTTTAGCATCACAATGTTTCTTATCCGTATAGTTCATGAGTACTTCTTCAATAAAAACGAGCTGCTAATTAGAATTGTGTAGTGCAGTGGCTTAATGGTGAAACATGGAGTTTAATCAATGTCTTTATTTCTACCATTTCAGTATGCATCTAGCTCTTCTGGAGGAGAGAGTTCCTGTGAAGAAGGCCGGATACGTCGGCCAGCGCACCTCAGGCCCTTCCACCCAAGGACTGTGGCACTTGACCCAGACATGCCCTCCATGCTCTCCAGCGACCCAGACTACTCATCCAGCAGTGAGCACTCATGCGACACTGTTATCTATGTGGGACCTGGTGGAGCCCATATCTCTGACCGAGAGCTCAGTGACAATGAGGGCCCACCCGCTTTTGTACCCATCATTCCCTCCTTGAATAAGAGGCGTGCAAAGGACAGTTCTGCCCCTGATGGGGACCATTTTAAGTGCAACACATTTGCTGAGCTGCAGGAACGTCTAGAATGCATTGATGGCAGTGAAGGGCCATCGACTTTCGCAGGAGAGGGCAAAGGATTACAGGTGAACCCTAAGAGTGGTGTTAGCAAAGCATCGGATGAGACAGCATTTTCTTCCAAGACTGCTAAGAACTCTTTTCAAAGATCTCCACCTAGTGCCGGGTCTACCCAGTCAGCTCCCCTGAAGCCTGAAAAGGAACATTCAAGAACTTACTCAGACAGGGGTAATTCTGAACCTAGCAAGTGTGCAACAAAAGACTCGGAACCTGTAGTGCGAGAAAAGGTCTACCTCAACAAAGGACCTTTGCCAAAACCCAACACCTCCCCAACACAGGCTAGGTCCTCCAAGACAGCAACTGGCTCCAGCAGTGGACCTGCTGCACGTACACCTCCAGTCGGGATGAGTCAGCAGGCTCTCAAGCTGGGCGAGCAAGGAGGATCTCCTATTCTGGAGAAAGCGCACCACATGAGCAGAAGCCCATTGGAGGTGAGCCATCTCAGAGCAGCCCTTAGGGGTAGGTGTTTAGAGAGGGATGTGCTACGAACCACACTCACCCTTCAGCAACCTGTGGAGCTGAATGGAGAGGATGAACTGGTGTTCACTGTGGTGGAAGATCTGCCCCCTGGTCTTATCCCAGATAATGGCCGACCATCAAGTATAATCAGCTTTAACAGTGACTGCTCCTTACAGGCTTTAGCATCAGGATCACGGCCTGTTAGCATAATTAGTAGTATCAATGATGAGTTTGATGCCTACACCTCCCAAGTGGAAGCATCACAGACAAGCATGGATGCTGTCAGGAAATCGCAGGAAGACTTGTACACTTGCCACGGAAGTGGCCAATCCTCTATTGGCTCTTGGCCTAGTGAGATGAGTGTGTGTACACTCGATAGAGAGGCAGTCCACTTGTCCAAAGGGCACATGTCAAAAGGTAGGAACGTGAGGGCAGATAGCACAGCGTCTATATTGGATTCCCCTAGCGCATTTCACATGGAGCCCTTTTCTCAGAAAGGGGCTAAAAGTTCCTTGGGAGATAGTGGTATTTTCTTTTCGGAGGTTGACAGTGAGACTGCAAGTCCCTGCCGAACATCCCTTAACAAGTGCCCAGCCTCGCCTGATACTACCAAAGCATTCCTCAAAGGCCCTAAATCAACCAGAGCTACTACTCTTAGCTCCTCACAGTCCCCACTGTCCCACCATGGTTCTCACTCCTCACTACCCAGGAAAACCAAACCTACCTCATCTGTTGCCCAAGGCCCCAGCTGCAGTCGTGAACTACAGAGGCAAGACAGCAGGCTGGATGAGACATGGCTTCGCAGTGGCAGTGGACCAGCAGATCCTAAACCCACAGACCCAGTATCTTTTGTCAAGTCTCAGAGAAATGCTCTGAGTAGTGCCCCAGCCAGAAAGCCTAACGGAAACAGCAACAGCGTTCCTCGACCACCCAAGGTACAAGTGTCATCCACTACCCAAAGGATTGTGGATGGTTGTGAGCGATCTAGTGGTAAGAAAGCTGAGCCCCTCAGTAGGATGCCGCAGCTTAGACGGGGAGCTACCACCCTTGGGACTGTGTCTGTGCCCCATACTTCATCTGAATCAAGATGGGGCCAGGAAGGGTTACAAGGGACCAGTAGTCTGAGATTCTCATCTTTAGGTAAAAAAGGAAATGGACAAAAAGCTAGTGGCCTGCCGAAGTCTGAAAGCATTTCTCCACCTGCCCCACCCCTCCGTAAGTCTAGCCTAGACCAGAGGACAAGGATTGTTTTGTCTCCATGTGCCTTGAAGTCAGGTAACGATGCAGCCAAATCTTCACTTCCCAAAACCTCAGCCTCAGAAGAGGACTTTGATTCTGCAAGCTTCAAAACATCCAGTTTGAGGTCAGCATCCAGTCTGAAGGCACGGGGTGGCAAAGGTGATAACGGGCGTTACTTTGGTAGCCTGGTGTCCTTGGAGAGATGTGACAGTCTTACTTCAGTGGGATCTAGGCCTGGGCTGTCAAGAGAGAACAGTGGTTCTAGCTTAGGAAGCACTAGCAAGTCAAGTAGGATGGTTCCTCGTCTTGGGATACCAACTTCCTCCTCAACACCCACTGCAATCTCTCCACCGTCCTCCGGCACAAGTGGAAGTAGGCTTGGACATATAAAAGCTAGTATTAGCTCTCGGGCTATTGGTCCCAGTGGCACAAAGGCCAAGGTGCTACCTGCTAATGGCTCAAAGGCACTTAGTTCCTCCACCAAATCCCTTACTACTTCAGCTGCACGTAACGCTAGCCTGCCTCCATCAGGAAAGACCCCAACCCGTTCAGTGCCAGGTGCTAATGGGAAGCCAGGAAGAGGCACCATCATGGGCACAAAGCAAGCTCTCCGTGCTGCAAACAGCCGAGTTAGCGAGCTAGCCTCTGGGAGCCCCAAGAAACACTTAAAGGGCTCAGGAGATTCAGCGGATGGCAACGATGGTGCTATAAACCCTAGTGAGACACCTACCCCAGCCTCTCTGCCTTCACCTTATAGCAAAATCACGGCCCCAAGGCGACCTCAGCGTTACAGCAGTGGGCACGGAAGTGACAACAGTAGCGTTCTTAGTGGAGAGCTTCCTCCTGCGATGGGCCGCACAGCCCTGTTTTACCACAGCGGAGGCAGCAGTGGATATGAGAGCATGATCAGGGACAGTGAGACTACAGGCAGCGCCTCTTCTGCTCATGACTCTATGAGTGAGAGTGGGGTCTCTACGTCCAGTCGAACGAAGGCTTCCAAGTCACCTAAGAAAAGATCAAATGGTAAGCTTATGCATGAAAATGCATGTACAGAGATTAGTCCTTGTGTAAGGTTTAAGCACATGCTATTAATGATGAATGAGTTTCTTCATTCATTTTTGTATTTGCTGCCTTAAATGGTTGTTGTCCCATAGCTATTCTTAAAAAGAATATAATGTTGTTTGCCATGCTATTTTGGTTGTTATCCATAATGCATAGAGTTACTGTAGGAAAGTAATTTTGAGTTCAATTTACATAGTTACATGTTTCAGAAAGGGTGTTTAGTGTTCAACACTTATTCTTATCCCCATCAAAATCTCCATATTTTTTGGTGAACTGAGCGAGTATCTCTACTTTGCAGCAGGTATTTTGCTAGATTTATGCATCTGCCTGCTCTAATACTGGTGTGAGGTATCAGCCAAAGTTGCTGTCTTGCCCTCAATGCATATGTAATCAGAGGCTTCACAGGAGCGGTGGCTCTTTGCAACAGTCCTTTTTTCCTCTCTCTACATCTACTGTGACCGTTCTGTTCTGGATCCCTCATAAATATTTGAAAGGCAGGGCTTTGCAAAGAAATCTAGGATATTCCTGGCACACAGTCTGTTCTATAAAAGAAACACAAGAAAGCCTTTTGACCCTTCCAACCTTCTGCTTCCCTTCAGGCCTCCAGAGGCGAAGGCTGATCCCTGCACCTTTGCCGGACACATCCTCTCTGAGCCGCAAGCCCGGGACAGCAGGCCAGTGGGTGGATTTGCCCCCTTTGGGTGGTACTCTCAAGGAGCCCTTTGAAATCAAAGTGTACGAGATTGATGATGTCGAGAGGCTCCAGAAGCGCAAAGAGGGCATGGGCGCTGAGGTAAGGGGCAAGAGCACAAATTAGTGTTCCAGATTGTACAGTGAAATGTATTTAGTTCAATTTTTAAATAAATGCTTTATACTAAAATTAGCAACATACTACTTCTGTAGAATAAAGACGTACTGTAAGAAGGCACAAATAGAGTCCATGTGGCTAGAAATAGGAAAAACTATAAAAATGCTGGAGGATGTATCTATAGGGTTTTCATACATGGTGTCTGTGTAGAAGCCCTGCATGGCATGGAGGTTATCAGTTAAACTGTTACTGACAAAAGCATAATTGATTTGGGTAAGACTAATAGCCTGAGTGTGTGTCCCTGGCATTTGAATACTGGGTAGGGGAGGACAGAGAAAGAGAGAGAGAGAGAGAGAGAGAGAGAGAGAGAGAGAGGGAAAACAAAGAGAAAAAGAGGTATGGAGGTACAAGTGATGAATGAAGACTGGGCCTCACTATCAGAGGGCCGCCTGATCGCTCTTTATGGTGCACTACCCTCCCCACATCCATGGGTCATTAACCGTACCCATGAGTCAAACACGGTCGCCCAGCCAATTGTGTGTAGAAGTCGAGGGGAAAAGACATTAACTCAGCTGAATGGCACCGTGATTTATTTTCAATTAGGAAAAGATGATCTTCAATTCGTCTTTGAGAGCCTGGCGGTCCATGCACGAAAAACGAAGAGAGGGAAAAAATTATAGTCCGTGCCTCTGTGTATGTCTCAGTATGTGTCTGTATGTTTATGTGAGTCCTTGCACATGTGTGTGTTTCTGTGTGTGTGTGTGTGTGTGTGTGTCCATCTTTGAGGGAGGCTTTGTATTTGTATTAAACCGAGATAGCAGGAGAAAGAGGATAAGAGAGAAAGAGAAAGAGAGAAAGAGAAAGACTTCATTAATGTTCTGTTATCTTTGAATTAGCATACTTTTATATATTTGTCTCTCCCCCTCTCCCTCCCCCCACTTCTGACAGCCATTTCAGGATGTTGAAAAGGTACGTTGAATAGAAACTATGGATGTGACTTGACTTAGAAAAACTGCATAGTGGTATTAGAATGGTGACGGTGGTGGTAAGGGGGGAGGCTGCAGAATAATTCAATTCAGTCAGCCCAAATCAACCTTGACATAAAGTCAGTAATGAAATTATAATAAAAATCTCCATGTGCATGTACTACAGCATGAAATGTTGAAACCCAGGCCCTCTCTTTGCCTGGAGAGCGTCTGACTATTGTGACGACCCTGCTGGACACTGGCGGGCACTGATCCAGAATCAGACGCTATCTATGGCAGCATGCAACGCCTGAAAACTCACAGGCAAATAGTAAACACTCTGGGATAATCTGTACCTGTGACACTACCTGCCAGCAACCTGTCCCTTGTGGCCTTTTCCCCAGCTAATCCTCACACAAATGTTTTTTTTTTATTCTCTCTCCCTCCTCCTTTGGAGATTAAGGGTGAGAGAGAGATTTGTGTGGCTGCTAATTTTATTCCCTGGCTCGCCTCTAATTAATCCAGCCAGTCGACAGAAGCTAAGTCTCCCTGTGGGTTAGCCGCCCCATGATTCAATTTGACCTAATCCCCCGCGGTAAAAATGTGCGTCCGCGTCAGGGTGATTTGACACAAGGCACAGTGCAGACTCAGGGACGCTCAGGTGTCCCACAGCATCCTGCTCCGCAGCAGCAGGGCAACAACACTGGAGCTCTAGGGCGAGTACCTTTAAGAACGCCCTTTGCTAAATTCTCCTCTTTTTTTCTTTCTTTCTTTCTCTCATTATCTATCTATCTATCTTTCTATCTCTCTATCTATCTATCTGTTTGGGTCTCTTGGGGTTCCAGGGACTGCAGTACTTTAACGCACGGCTCAGAATGCTGGAGAAGCGTCAGCAGCAGGTGCGGGAGCTCAGGGCAAAGCATGAGCGGCTGAAGAGAGAGCTGGAGGATGCCAAGACCCGGCTGATGCTTGACCCCAGCAAGTGGATGGGAGAGTGTGAGTACCGACATTTTCATACATTTGCGATGATTCTGCAATCCATTTGTCATTTGAAAGGCAACCGAAGGTCAACGGTGGGGTGAAATCCATTTTGGAGTCTGTGATGCCAACTGGATGTTTGTCATACAGCCTTAGCAGTATGCACTTTAATGTACATCAGAGGATATATAATGAATCGCTCCAATTAAATTGTAAAGAACATACTTCATTGGTGCCTGTGAGAACAAGCTTCTGTTAAATTACAGTTTACAGTTTACAATAAATTTGATATTTGTTTTCAGGGGCTCAAATAATGCACTTCAATTCATTTCAGTCATAAAAAGCACATTTCATAGTATTCTAAGAAGTCAAGTGTGTTACATGTACTGTATTCTTATTGATGACTACATTAAGGGTCTTGCTCTGTGCTCGGTCTTCCATAACATGACATGCTCGTAGAGAGAATGCTTGAAATTGAAAATATTGATCTATTTCAATTATGTTCTCAGCTCGCTGTTGTAGTCTCCTTTGCAAAAATGTGTTCATTTACGGCCCTGCGGGGAGAAGAAAGTAATACCAGATTGTTTACAGGTGCCCACTGGGTCTATTTGCACAATATGGGAATGATCCATTTATATGTGCAAATCATGTGTAGACTGTGGCGCATTTTTTTAAGAGATAAAGAAAATTCCCAAGAATCGACACACAATCTTCTGAGCCCCATGAAATGATTGGCAGTGTGACTTCCTCTGCCATTCCCTCTCAGGGCATGTGGCACTTTCTCTTCAAAGGCCGCTTCCATTTGGAATATTTCTCACCCACGTGACTTGTTTAATGCAGTGCCTTATATAAACACAGATGCTTTGTCTTTTGTGCACCTTAAAGACCAGTTGACCCTGGACACAAGATTTATATGCTGTGCCTATAGGCTATTAAACAGCATTCCTTTAGAAATGGAAGAACAGCATACGGGTGCTTCTTATTCATGGGTGAAAAGTGCAGATGCATGAGTCACGCATGTACCAGGGCTCTCTTCTGTTTTTGTGTTTGTGAGCAAGGGCTCTCTAACATGATTCTGACATCATTCATTCTACATGCATGCAGGGGAATCCAGCCATGCAATGTCACACAACACATGTACAAAAGCTCCTTTCTACGGTGAAGCCTGAAGCCACGGCTCTAGCATGTTACATCTCAGTTCCATGTGTCCACAGCATTCATTTGCAGTCCAGAGCAGTCATTTGGGCCATTTCTTTGCATCATAACCCAGATTTAGAAATTGTTTAGAGATAACAAAGCCTCCTGGTCCTTTACTATGAACAAGAAACAGTTCATTTACAGTATGCCTTAGGAACACTGTTGGATGTTACGGGATTCACCATATTGTGTTTGTTGAGTTCATTTTCCTTTGCCTTCTGTTACTGGTTGCTGAAAGATCTCCCTTGGTTTGTTAAGCTTTCAAAATCCCTTACGTAAATAGCCCACAGATATGCGTCTATGGAGGATGTTGTGCAGAAACTTTCACTTTTGAACACATCTTACTGTTTGTATGTCACAGTATGTCTTGTATGAAATATTAAGTCTCTCTCTCTCTCTCTCTCTCTCACTCTCTCTCTCTCTCTCTCTAGTTGACGTAGACCCTGAACTGGATATGGATTCCCAGGACTACTTAGAGGCTCTTGTCCAGGCCACTGGAGAGCTGGAGTTCTGTGTTAACCTGTGCAAATCCCGCGTCATGATGGAGACGTGCTTCGACATTGTGGTGGCCACCACAGGGGCACAAGGTGGACATCAGGAAGTGGAAGTTTGAGAAGAAGCAAGTGAAAAAAGACGAGAGGAGGAGTAGGAGGAGAAGAGGAAAAGGAGTCAGAAAACAGCAAATGGACAGAGGGGTGTCCAAATGCGACAGCAAAGGATTTAGGAAGAAAGATACAGTGAGGGCGGAAGTAGAATGATTTGGATGCTGAAAGAACCTGGAAGTGAAACTGACTGTAGTCTGGAACCAAGGAATGGACTGAGAATAATGAATCATGACCGACCAAGGTTCAGTTTCCTTGAATCACCTGTGCGGACAGAAAGACTTACGTTAAACATGTCGTAATTGTCGTCTCCATTGTCGTCATCATGTTTTTCCCACCTCAAAGTGCCTTGACCATTAACAATCCTTAGGGATAATCTTTTGTTCTGATTTGGTGCTAGTTTTGAAACCAGCTTACTTGAGCAAATCCTTATGTATTCCTTTTTTTTTTTTTTGAGAAATTCACATAAAAAAGGTATTTTGTATTGTATTGTAATCTATTGTGAATTATGACTTTAGTTAAGACTAACATAAGTCAAGGGGCAGTGGTATACACATATATTTATATGTAAATATAAATATATGTGTGTGTGTGTGTATGTGTATTATTGCACCCTCCTCAGATCTTTGCCTTTTTTATGTTAAATCACTGCCCCTCCCACTATCATCTCTCTGCTTGTGGTGGATTTGATGTGCTCAGAAGTTTCCCCTCCAGTTTGTCGTCCCTGCCATTTAATCGTTGGCCGTTAGCCACGCTCCCGGCCCGCTCCGCTGGTCTTGATGGCAGCCCTGAGCGAGGCCCTGAGTGAGGGGGCTGTTTCCGGGATGGAATGCTGGGTACTGCTGTAAGCGGCTCATCTGTCTCTTTTAGTTACACTCATCCTTCAGGGGCTGTCTCTCTTGCTGTGTGTGTGTGTGTGTGTGTGTGTGTGTGTGTGTGAGAGAGAGAGAGAGACTGTGTGTGTGTGGACTTTGCAGACCCGCCCAGTCGTGAGATCTTTTGTGTGGCACAGCCGGATGCGTCTCATAAATCATAGGTATTGGGCTCGGGAGGCAGACACCTGACTCACAAGGGTGGCATGGAGCTCCCAGTGCAAACACCATACTGTCAGGTCTCTACCTGCTCCTGTGTGCGCTTGCATTCTGGGCGCTAGCTTGTTGAAAATGTGGACAAAACAACAGGGTCTCATTCAGCAGAGTCAAGTCGGGACACCAGAAACCTCTGTTGAAAAAGAAATCACACTGATTAATTGGCTCTAAAATTAAATTAAATTAAAACAAAACAACAACTAAGAAAGCAGGGAGATCTAAACCTCCCTTCTCAAGTGAGTGGGTTTCAAACTGTGTCCTTAATCAAGCCACCACACACAACTCCAAACTCTTATCCCCGTCGCCCTTCACACTGTAAGACTATCAGTGGTAGTCAGAAAGAGTTCATGGCGAGATTGCCTTCCCTAGCAGCCAACTTTCTCCAATTAATTGTGCTTCTCGCCCACGTCCTTGTGTCTTTTAGCCTGATAAGGTCAGTTAAGGCGTTTTTAAAGAGGTCCACCATCTTGGGTGATTGTGATGAATAAGTAATTGTGATTATGACCTTGGATGTCAGCATGTTTAAGTAATTACCGCAATATAATGCATTGACTTCAAAGCTGTGTGCGTTTCATTTTGAAACACAGGTCCTTCTCTAGTGCTGTTTAAGCTATTGGATGACACCAAACATGGCAAGTCATTCATGACTAATCATTTGTGATTCATGTACACATCAGTAACCATACATCTATTCCAATAACATAGTTTGTTTTATGTGAACAGGTCAAGTAACGCTGTTATGGTCCACCAATGCAAAACTGTCCAAACGGCTTAAGTGGTTGTTTGTTCATTTGAGCATTTTTACTTCCATGACTATAGTATTCCATTGTAGAGTGATGACACAGTTGAATCGGGGGAGCAGTTTAATCGAGATGTAAACTCTTGAGAGGTCTGCTGCTCTCCGAGGCTTCTGGGTGTGAACAACCTGTTACTGATGTTGCGTACATAATTGTATGAACTGAAAACTATGCTGTTTCTGTGCTCTCTCTCTCTCTCTCTCTCTCTCTCTCTCTTTCTCTCACTGTCTATTTGAATGCATTTGCCCACACTTGTTAATGAGTCTTTGTTTGTAGTTGTTGCTGTGTGATTGTCCATTTTGCTCTTTTGAAGATGAAAAACAGAAAAAGAGCATGTCTGTCCAATTGCATTTCAAAATCATAACTTTATAAACTATGTATTTTTTTAACAGAATGAATCCTCTTTTCAACAAAGACAAATCTCTCAGGCTCATTTTGTAGTTGCTGCATGAAATATTTATTAATCTTTTTGTAATATTTATTTTCTTTTTTTCCATTTGATTGTCTTTTTCGTACCTTAGTCTGTTTTTCTTCCAATAAGTTATATAAAAGACTGTTTTGCCAAACATATTGAGAGAGAGACTTTTAACATGTAACATTTTTTTTGGCTTTGTATTGTACAGTTTTATAATCCTTTTTAACAAAATGTACAGTATTCAGTTTGCATCTATTCATAATTGTGAATAAAGGTTACCTTTTCCTCTTTGTAATAAAAAGATTGGATTTTTTTCATGCATTTATATTTTCACATGGCAGTTAGTGTTGTTGAAAATAATATTAATTTGGCCGCAGCAACCATTGGTCCTGCAGTAAAACTGAAAGGTGTTGCACATGTATGATGAATTTGCTGCTTGAGTTGTCTCAAGCCGTCAACACAAGCCTGATTTTATCTGAAACACACTGACTGTCAGAATACTGAATAAGCCAAAGCTGACTACAGGAGCCAGTGTCATACACACACACTAACACAATTTCTCCAAGAGAATGTAGGCCACATGTATTATACATATTTTGTTGTTTTTGAATAAGACATTAACTCAGAGGTTGCTATGGCATGTGACTTGTCTAAAAGCCTTGATTAGTCATTAAGGTGTGATGTACTGTGATGACACATTGTGCCAGTAACACACAAGACCTGCTAAATATAACATGAGAGATCACAGGCTGTGTATCCCCCTAAGCATTGTGTTCTGATGCAAGGATTGCCAGTAGCAAAGGGGTAAATGCTGACCATGGATTCTTTTGAGACCCTGCAATTTGGGTTTGTCTTCGTTTATGACTGGTGCTTGTTCTCTTTGGCACAGGATTGAGAACTCCCAAGTTTGGTGTCACAAGGATACTTGATCATGTGTTTTGTTTGTAAAGGTGTCCAGGGTTGTTTATTTGTGAAGTCCAAGGATCGACACACAATGGATTTGGGCATTTCCTTACAGCTGTTTTAGTTAATTATGTTTTACTAGTATAAGAAAAAAGTTGACTGAAAAACTGTCAATCATGAGCATGCCAAAGAAACACACCTTTGGCTTTCATCATTTAAGCTGGGAATATACTGTAATACATATCTGTGCCAGACACATGATGGCAAACAAAGGAGGAACAAATGAGTTCTGTAGAAAATGCTAGCTCTACCAGTCACCTCTCATGATCTCATCTCCAGAGTGCATTGTGTGTGCTGTCAGCTCCTTGCTAAATAAACTTAAAAGAGTGAAGCTTCATTAGGCGCCTCACAGAGCACTTGTGTGTGTGTGTGAATATGCCAGCATCGTGCCACACTGCTCACACAGGTCTCGTTCCGTCTCTCCAGATAAAATCCTCAGACTAATTGATTGCATATTGCTTCATGTCACAGCAACAGCAGCTGAGGTGACATGACAAGCATTCATATGAGCACAGGAGTGCTGTTTAAGATTCACCAGACTTACCCTTGTTTCTCCTTATGGTAAAGATACAGAATTCATCCCCCTATGTGCACACACACACACACACACACACACACACCAAATACACATTCCTCCCTTTACCTCTTTTAAACATTCATGAGTTATATCTTCATGGTTCCTCTAAGGTAAGACCTCCCCCACCCCATGCTGTCCTAAAAAATCAGTTTGCTGTGAAAGGATGAATATTCAATTCAAGCTTTTATTAAATTATATAACTGCCATTTGGAATGTGTATTGCCTTATCCCTCTACAGAAGTCAGGGCGTAGAACCCCTTGAGTCCGTGCGTGGCAACAGTGGGTATGGAGAATCTCCCTCCTTCCTTTCCTTCAACTGGAGGGAGTCCTTGATCAGTATCTGCTTGAAAAGGTTGGGGGTAGTGCTGAGGGAGTAGGATTGTAAAGGGTTGGACTCGAGGGGGCAGGGGTGGAGAGGGGGTTGGGTTGATTAGATATTCGAGGTCACACTGTTGGACTAGAATGGCTGATGTAGTGTAGTGTATGTAACATGCATGCAATATCACAATGGAATGTTTTTGTCATAGTAATGGGAGGTGGGTGTGGGGAAGTCGATCCTAGGATTGTAGCTATCACTATGAGATTCCCAAACTAGCAATGGTCCTATACAACCAGAGCCCCTGTGTTTATTAGCTCTCCGTATGCATCTGTAGTACAACTGGCATCAGATATGTGGTAAGGCACATTGCTTCTCATCACCAAAGATGCAAGCAGACACACACCTCCCTTAGAAGGAGAGTTTGCTCGATGTGCAACACAAAATAATTGTTTTCACAATATCTAATGCAATGTTGTTGTTTAGGAAACACAACAGTGTTTCTCATGTGTGCATGTGTGTGTGTGTGTGTGTGTGTGTGTGTGTGTGTGTGTGTGTGTGTGTGGTGTTAAGTATTTCCCTCTAACCAGAATTTTAACCTATCAATAGAGGGTTGGAAGTCAAAGGCTCATACAAGTCCACCAGCAGAGTGGCTGTGTGTGTTTTGATGAGCTTTGGGGCTCAGGGTTACAGCGCAGTGCTAAAGAGCCTTCCCCTGACACTTGGCCACAAAACCAGCATCACCATCCCAGATGTTTGCTTTAGGACTTTTGGAAAATGAATGTTCGATTTCTGAGCGCTGATCCCTCCCATTTGTCATTAAGGGTCCGTAAAGGACGGGCAAGACTGTGCCGTTTTAATGACAACCGCGCGTTAATGCAATTACTCGCTGCTGGGCAGTTGACGGTTTACTAGACGTGGGAGGCCCATAGCTGGGATGCAGCTCCACAGATGGCAGGAGCCAAAACAAATTTAGAAAATTAATTCCAGCACAGATTAATCTCCTTCAGGTTTTCCTGGTCCATAAAAGGTGGCCGTCTTGTTTAAAGTTATTTAATTGCACTCTCGAGCGCAGTGGCTGTAAAAAATAACATTAGCCACAAAGAGGAGGACCTGGAGAGAGGTATCTTTTTACAGACCCACTGGGTCGCCTCTATTTACGAGGGGCTGGATTGGCGTGTCACTCCACCTGGTGCCTCTTACGGCAGATGTCTCAGCTGAATGACAAGCACTGCTTTAATTAGACCCATGGAAAAACAGGCTACAGGGTTCACAGTGTAGTCCTCCATGATGGTGCAATCTAGCTATCTATCTATCTGTCAGTCTATTTTTTAATCTTTCTGTCTGTCTGTCTGTCTTTCTGTCTGTCTGTGTTCAGTGGTGTGCTGTGCTCTGAGACTAGATTGCCACAGTAAACCACAGTCCCTGCTGCAAGGAAGGCTACCAGTTTGATAGCTAGCTGGCTAGGGGATGTTCTCCTGGTACACTTGCTAGTAGGGTGACCAGATGTCCAAATTTAGGCAAGACAATCCAGTTATTAAAAATATTCTGTCCGGCGCACAGCACAGCATAAATGTCTTATTTTTTGCACTGGGCCACTGTCTGTCTGTCTGTCTGTCTGTCTGTCTGTCTGTCTATCTATCTATCTATCTATCTATCTATCTATCTATCTATCTATCTGTATGTCCTCCACAGGCTCCTCCTCAGCATGGTGGACCATAGGTGCAGAGGTCAAGGCCTGAGGCTTCCTGGCCTTTAAAAGTTAGATGGTATAACACATGCATGTCTGAGGTATGCATGTTATCTTCTAAGGTACACTAATAACCAAGCTAGAGGCAGATACAATTGATATGCTGTCTTCATATACTCCATGAGCAGTGATAATTCTTATTTACTCTTAGGTTATCAAGTTTTACATCTGTGTCTCTTATTTAGGCCGAATTCCATGTCTGAACTACAGGGTGATCATATAGAGCAAAGTAAATAGAGCAACTATAAATAGATTTCTGATCTATAAAACTGGCACCTTTTCTATGTTCAAGGGAATGCCTGTGAATGTGAAGAACAAAGTGTTCTGTCCTATTTAATATGGGCAAACCTACTTAATCTGTGTGGAGATACATAGATATCAGTTGGACTGATGCAATTGTGTATTCCATGAGTTGTGTCAGTGAGATTCTATGTCTTGTATCTAACATCAGGTCATGGTCTATATGTGCCACTGTCTATCAAGCAGATACTGAGTGGAAAGATGTCAGAAACAGGATTGCACCCTGTGATGGTTGGCTGCCATGATGGCCTCACAGAATTTCATAAGAAGTCATTTGACAGGCCAAATAGTTATCCCAGCCCTGTGTGTAGCACAATTGAATGGGATTCATTAGACACCTATTTAAAGGCAGTGGACGAGCCCTCCTATCCAATTCACATATAGAAATGAGGTGTGGGGCGCCTTGGAGGGAAATGGTCTGGCACCTCAACCCCACCAAGCCCTCCCTCTCCACATGGGCACGAGTGTGATTGACTTCTGCCTTTTAGTCAGCGCGTCTCCAGCTTCAAAATGGAGGTAGAATGGTGTTTCGCCTCAAATCAACTGACAAAAATGTCACAGCATGAGGGCTGACATGGGCGATCCATATGCCTTGGGATTGGATTTTGGAGGAGCTAAGGTAATCCTGTTAAATGAGCGGAAAAATTGGGCTTCTCTCCTTTTTTTTATTATTATTTCAGCAGAGCTAAGCACTTTTCTATCCTCTATAGAGAAACATAGGATTTTGGGATTTAGGATGTGATGTAGATATAGGATTCAAAAAGGTAAGACCCACTGATGGTCTGGTGTTTTGGATTTATCGCTCAAACCGTATTCTTAATCGGTAAAGCCTAATAAAACTCTATTTTTGTGGTGCTACACAATGTGAAAAACATTGTATTTGCAAATGATATGAAGGTGATGAGTCATGAGCTATTACCATGGATCAGCAGAAATCCCAGCCCACAAAAGTAACATTAAAACATACCCAAGATACATGGTAATGGAATACCATTATAGCATATAATAGATTAATATTAGGATAATATACATATTTTCTAAAGGACTGTAGCTCTGTGAAGTCATCTACCTTTACGGTAGAGCGAAAGTTTGTTTGTGTGTTAAGGTTCCTGACAGTAGAACACCATAGAATATATCATAAAATTATATATCGTCAGTACTACATCATAAATAGGGGTGACGGTAGAGTACTGGTGAAGGAACCTGGCTAGCATTATACTAACATGCAAGCTGTTTCAAATCTAGGGGAGACAGGCCCTGATGAAATGTATAGTTGTTTTTGGACAAAGGCATCAACCGAGGGCATACATGCAAATATCTGTTCACAGGCTCGTTAGCTCAGTGGATGGGTCCTTATTTATGCAACTTTCCAGTCTAGAGGTAACACCAAGTGGGCACATACAGTACAGAGATTTCACTGTTGGCAATGCCCCCTAGTCTGGCATCAGTGCTAACCGCCCCCGAATAGTCATTGTCATTTTATGTGGCATATTTACGAGCCCCAGCATTATCTCATGCCTGCATGTAGCAAGACCTCCTCTCTTTCTGTCACACTGGCCCCCCATCATCAATATGCTTTACGAGCATAATTAATTAAAGTCAACTCATGATGCTTTTTATTAATTAAAGCTGTTTATCACCAACACACTCCATAGATTTGACTAGTGTAAAGCCAGAGTGTGAGACCTGTACACTGTGTACTCTTTATTGTTCTAATATATTGCCTCATATTCCACCGACACACTTTACTAAAGGATTCATTGGCAGATGCTGATATCAGGGGTGTTTTACATTAAAGAGATACAGCTCAGGAAACACCAAATTATCTTCAGAAATACACGTGTGTGTGTGTGTGTGTGTGTATGTGTGTGTGTGTGTGTGCATAATTATGTTTTTGTGTGCCTGTGTGTGCATCTACAGTACACGTATGTCATGTGTACATTCATGTGTGTTTTTGTATGGATGGATGAGGCAATGCTGAAACATGAATTCATCTACCCTAGTGTGCACATCTCATGGCTTTTCTTGATGAGCTGATATTACATATTGCTGTCCCGTCTCGTCTTTTTGTGGTCCAGCACACACACACACACAAACACACACACACACACACATAAGAATTGCACACAGCAGTATTTAGTAATCCAATACTGCAGTCTCTCCCAAAAGAATGAGACCTCAGTGCCCGAGAGCACCTTTGTTCCCTCCCCACGTCCAATCCCACAACCCCCGCCCCCTTCCTGCCATGGTCAGCTGTGAGTTCTTCATTGAGGAAGTGAAGCGTAGGAAATGATGCAATGAGCGTGATGAGCCTTTTAGCCGGGGCTCTCCACCTGACAGGAGCCAAAGGGTGCTGATGCCCCCAGCACCCTCATTCAGCGCTACCGTCAGGGTCCATGCGCCAACCATGGGCTTGGTGGGGGAGATTATGTGGTGATTGGCACGTGCTGATGACAGTTCCGCGCACCCCCTCCACCCCTCATAACCCCCACATCCCCCACCCTTCCCACCAGCACCCTTTCTTTCTTGTTTGCTGGAGTGGAAGGGGTAGTGCAGTGATGGGGTTAATTGCCTTCTCGTTTAAAAGGGTGCACGGGGAATGGGGGCTGTGTGTGGTGTCTGTGTGGTTGGGGTGGGGTGGGATGCGGGGGGGTAGTTACCGGGTGCGGTCCCTGTGTGCTACTTGTCACGCCTCTTGAATTAATCCCATCAGAGACAGTGGCGGGCCCATCAAAATGGCACGTGGAAGTGGAAGTTGTCACTGTCAGCAGCACTAGTGGTGGTGCTCCTCATTGCTCCGCTTTTAATGCCTTTGTCCTGCTGCGTCCCTGGCCTGTCTGCAGCTGTTTGGAGGCTGTCTATGAGTTGCTCTTTACTTTGTCACTCATTTTCTGTGTGTGTGTGTGTGTGCGTGTGTGTTTGTGTCTGTGTGTGCGTGTGTGTATGTGTTTATAGTTATTCGCCAGGAGAAACTGTCAGCGCACAGGAGGTGTCTAGGCCTTTGTTGATTTCAGGTGAGCACCGAGCACAATTCAGTCTGAAGGGTGTCCACACCAGATGCTGCATCTCGAGCAGATGATTATCTTCCATCCCCTCAGGCATACACAGGGGTGGAAAAAAGCCTCCTTAGCCACTGCAGACAGAGCCAATTTCTGCGCCGCAATAGGATAATACCTTAAGACTCCCCAAGCTGTAGCTTGGTTGCATAGGATACAATGTGTGAATGCAATATTAGATAATGAAATATTGGAATTAATGTGAGGTTAGTGCAGCAACAGCAGCTTGGAGAGGTCAACTTATTCAAATAAGGAGCCATGATGAAAGGCGTGGCTGGCTGCCAGATGTAGAGATGATAGTCATGGGAGTGGACAGCAACACACACACACACACACATGCGCGCGCACACACACACACATCTCACCCTCATACATATTCAGTCATGGAAGGTGACAGCAACACAAACACACATACATAATCACAAACACACACATAAAAAAACACACACACACACACACACACACAGTAAAATTCAGTTATGGCTGGACATACCAAGGCAAACATAATCACACATTCCTGGATGTACACACATACTATTTCAGAGCTCATCTACCACACACACACACACACACACACAGCTGCTTACCACCCTCACACGTGACAGCTGTCTTGCTCCTAAGTGCCAAGCCTGCTTTGCCGTGAAACTCCCACCCAGCCAAACTTCTGTCCCATCCTGTATGGAACCAGTGCAGGTTGTCTCCTAGATGTGCCAGCAGAGACCCATTCTCTATCAGCCTCATGATTAAACAGTGTTTATGGGCCCATTCCTCTCCGTCACTGGCCCGTGGCCGGACGTGGGGAGGGGAGGGCAGCCGACTCGGCTTCGCCACACATAGAGCGGACGGCATATGTGCCAGCACATATGTTGTTTTGTGTCGGGCTTTGTACACGGATGAATCACGGCGGTCTGTGGAGCACGACAATCAAAACCAGCGTGTTTGTCCGTGTCTTAATCAATATGTTTGCTGATTGTTGTGTATGCCTGTGTGTGAACATGTGTGTGTGTGTGCGTGTGTGTGTGTTTTATGTGTGGGTGGGTGGTCCTCTGTGGTTTGTCTATGTGTGTCTGTGTGTGAGAGAGAGAGATTGTGTGTGTGCGTGTTCTCTGTGATCCTTTCCTTTGAAATAAGGCACAGTTCATGCAAATCTTCTGACAGAAGTTAAGTCTTTAATGTGCAGCAGAAACACCTCATTCATCATCTTTTTGAGAGCCCGTGCTATAGCAACGAGAGGGAAAATTGCTTTTCCTGACTCATTTGAGAGCAAATTAGTCTGCGAGCAGACAGCCCCCAAGCAATCACCTGTGTGTGTTGCCGCACAACAGTTAGCGCACATACCCCCTCTGTGTTAATTAAGATTTGTCACCTGTCAAAAGAAAGCCTGACCATCGATTCATCGTCACCTGTATATACAGTATATATATATATATATATATTTTTTTTTTATTATTTATTTATTTATTTTATTTTTTTTTTTTTTTGGTGCAGTCTTGTTCAACGAACAGTGACACAGCAGGGATGCAGTGTCACAGTCACTCCATAGCTCACTGACTCATGGAAGGATGAGTCCTCCTCTAGCTTTCTTTGTTTGTCCACTCAAGCCGCAATGAGCATTATGGGATTCAGTACTCTGTACAGGGTGTGGCCCCTCAGTTCTATCTTGTGGCATGGTTCTTGATTTGTTCTGATGGCTCCACAGCCACACAGACAATCAGGGAATTAGTTCCATTCTAAAGTACACATGTTGACCTCATAACAATCAGCATTTTCCAGACCCCCACGGGACCTTTCTTAGTAACAAATGATTTTCAAAAAAGACAAAATTAAGAAGTGCTAACTATAAAAATGGCCGAGACGTTTTACTATTTGTGCAGTTAATATGATGTTCTTTCATTAAGTGTTATGGTTTGGTTGTAAACCCTTTATTAAAGTTTCCTCCAGTGAATATATTCACAGCCCTCTCTGGTGCCACATAAAAATTTCAGACTTGTTTTAATGGACTTCCGAATGCATGAGAAGACACTTTCCAACACGGGTACCATTTTGATTTTCTAATAGTTTGGCGTGGAGAGCGACCTACCCCCCATCTCTCATCAGGTATGTTAATTTACTGCCAATTCCCCCAGCGTGTGTCCTGTGACCTCTGTGTGGATGTGACCCGGCGCGTGCATGTGTGGCCAAGCCAGGGGCGTGTGATTTAGGGCAAACTCGGCCTTGCTATCCAGCCCTCTGCTGCCCCCGAACACACACACACACACACACATGTCTATGAATACGAATGGCACACCAGTCTGGCCATGCCATCAATATGCCAAGTTTGTTCGTAAATCATGTAATCATAAAACCTTGTGCAGTCTCATAGCAGTTGGGTGCAGTGCCAGTTTGATTAAAAAGCTCTTGATGGTTGGGAAAAAAAGAGAAAAATTAAGGAGATGAGAAAATAGAGGGGGCCCACCATGGCGGGGTTGTTAAAAAAAAGGATGCACTTATTTATGGGGCCTTTTGTGTGATTGGATAGGACTATCGCTTTAATTAAATTTGCTGTTAATTGTTATTTGGGGCCTTCAATTCCAAAGGATTTGTGGGCAATTATGTCCTGTTTACAGAGCAAAAAAAAGTCCTTTGATTTCTCATGTGTGGGAGCTTTTAAAGTTGTATAATCAACCAGGCTTAAATACTGAGATGAGACATTGGGCCATTGCTGGTGTTTGTGCATGAAACCATTTCATCTCAACACTGATTGCTTTGTAAGTGTTGCCTTTGTTCTTTTTTTCCCTTTACTTCAATTAAATGTCCTTACAAAGAATCCTGATTGTGTACCAACCAGCTAAAAATCCGTACAGAAGGTTATCACGAATTTTCACTTCAACATACGAGCAGCTACATTAATGTTAGCCCCAGCCCTGCTCCGACATTTATTTCATTAGCGTTATAATATATATGGCCACAGTTACATTAGAGCTTGTTCTGTTTGATAATGGAGCTCTGGACTTCAAGTGTGTTTTTGACTGGGGGAGCTTGTGTGACTACGACTGCACACATTAAGGGTAGCGTATGTGCCCCTATTAGAGCTGATCAAAATCACAATCCTTCTCTGTTTCTAAGGTAATGGAATGATTAGAATGATTATGTGTTCTGCACAGAACAATGGACAGATTGTTCACAAGCACAGCCCAGAGTAAACCGGATACCAGCTGGGATTCCTGGCTCCTGCCATTCAAGGAAGATATTAAATATTTACTGGTAACAACTGACCCCAAAGTGAATTTTATTTCCTTCTCACTGAAAATAAATTACTGTGATGAAAAAAATATACTTCATATGGATCTGAATTCACCTTAGCAAGGTATGCACATTTAAAAAAAAATCCTCTGACATCTCTTTGATCTTCAAAAAACATCATCATTTTCATGTTCTATCATTCTTGGTAAAGAGGGGAAAACAGTAGATGCGTCTTTTCCGTCCTCTTGTCATTTTTTAAACCAGCGGTTCAAAATTCTGCCCCGTTTTTATGTTCCAGCCCATTAAGTAGGATAATGTTTATGTTATTGGTTTGAAAAGGCTGCTGTCGAACTGACATTCTGGTTGAGGTAGGGGGTTGGCAGGGGGTCGTTGCTTGCCTCAGTGGAGACAACGGGGAAGAAAATTCCATGTTTGGCCCCCAAGGTTTACAGGATGTCAAAGGAATGGCTTTTTCCACAAGTGGACAAGGTCAAATGGAATGTCTCTGGTGCTCCATGGCTCACCCCCACCCCTACCACCACCACACCCCCCAACCCCTCCTGCGTCTTGTGTGGCTGCCAGTCCAAAGAAAGCACCAGCCTCTCGGTTGTTTTCTTCCCCCCTGCAATTTGCCTCTTTATCTTCCATCCCCCCTCCCCCCCCTTTCCTTGAGTTCTTTTGTCTGTTCTTCTTCCACCTCTCATCTCTGCTCCTTCCTCTTTTTTTAGAGTTTTCCCCCATGAAGACAAAAGCCCAGCGCTCCTCTGCAGGTTGCTGGTGGTTGAAGGCATGGCATACAGCATGGGCCTGATGAATATGTGTGCAGCCGCGAGAGGTTTTTTAGTCAGAGGTGCCTAATCTGCTGGATATGTCTGGTGCTTTTTGGCGATATTTGCATGAGACACAGAAAAAAAGGAGTGTGTGTTGGGGGTGATGGTGGCTGGCAGGTCTGAGGGTTGAATGAGCAAAACAGCAACAACAAAAAAAACAACTGCCGGTAACAAAACAAAAGCAGCAGCTTCTGCGCCCCCGGGTCAGCTGTGCAGTCAAGTGTCTCTGTCTTGGACTTCAAACGGGTTTTGGGATCTAGAGGGCCTGATGCCCCTGCTCATGCTGATGTCACCATCACCGCCTGCTCCAGCTCCAGTGTCGCAGCCTCCAAAATGCCCCCATTTGAATATAAAACGTTTTGTGGTTTCCCCTTTTTGCCTAAAAAGACAAGGGACCCTGGCTGGGTGAAGCCTCTGCCTTCACCCAGTTCAAATACTTTTAACCCAGCAGGAGGTCCGTGGAGGGCGCCTCTGTAGCTCCCCAGACATCCTCACCTCAGAGATGGGACCCTTTTGTCTGATTTCAAAGCCACAGGGAGATGGGGGGGGGCATGTTAAATTCATAAGGCGTGTCGAATGGAAACAGAGGTTGAGCATTGTCAGAGCACAGGGGCAAGGGTGATCACAATAAGGCTCTGGTGGTGGTGGTGGTGGGGGTGGGGGGGTGGAGGAGGATGTCCGAGGCTGACTAGAAGGCCTATAGTTGCTGCAGCAAGCTTCAATGGAGGAGGATCTGGTCTCATAAATTTCAGTCTACAACCTAATCAAGATTCCATTCCTTATACTGGTCCTGGCAGTGCGGAGCGTAGAGTACAGTAAATCACGGGATGTCAGTGGGTAAAGAGTATAAACGGGTGGCTGTGGTCCAAGGTGCTTATCTAAAAGATAAACCCAAATGGCATCATCTGCGGGAGCGTGGAAGCTCTCCTTATCTCTGCCATCATCATCTCTTGCCACCGAAGCCTCATACCGCAGCTGTGGAAAAACAACCAGGATCAAATTAGGTAGCCCTGCAGTCAGAGCACAGCATTTGATTTTTTTTTCATGTAACTAAATTCAAACACAGTGTGTATTGCCTACAGAATGTGCTTAATATGTATGTAGATAATAAATGTATGATGAGATGGCATCATGAAACTGTAGTTATTTATTTGATAAGCGTCCTAAAGAAACTGAATTGTGCTAACGGCCTCCCTTGCTGTCTCCTTAGCTGTTGAAAGTGTTTCTCTGTCCCTGTTGTAAACTGCTGACAAGTGCTCGTTTAGATGCCACCAGGCAGCCACAGGAAGCTGCTCAGCTGCTGTCACTCTGACAGGCTGACTCATCTAGAGCTTGTTCCTCTGGTCAGACAATACCTGCTGCGCTAATTACTGCAAATGAGCGTTGGCGAGCCCATTGGCCGCGTGTGGCGCCACCTGATGGATGGGCTGCCTGTGTGCTCAGCCTGTAGAGGGCCAGATAAGAGTGACTTACAGTCCTATTTTCTCCACCTCCAACCTCCGCCGGGGACGAATCGAACACTTTTCGTCTCACCCCACCACACGCCCCTGAGCAAGAACGAGCCGGCGAGCGAGATGGTGGAGAACAATCACTAGCTGTCTGGAGCACCTTACTGGACACAACATGCACCTTGAGTGAATCAGAGAGTTGGCTTTCCAGTGGGGCAGATAATCATCTTCACACAGCCTGGAGGGCTGCTAATATGTGTGTGTGTGTATATTTGTGTATGTGTATGTGTGTGTGTGTGTGTGTGTGTGTGTGTGTGTGTGTAGGTCATAGTGTACGGTGCAATGCAATAGGCCCCCCGTAACACTGCATCACATAAGACCTAAAACGCAATACACACACATCAATCCTTCACTGTGTAGATAGAAACTAAATCAAGAGCTTGACCTTATAGTTTTCTTTCATACTCGGTCATGGCATTAATCACAGCAACCAAACCCAACAGGCAGTGGCTGTGTCACTTCAGATGGGAGGAAGAAGTAGTTTCTTTGCTGAGGTGCTATGGAATGGCAGGATCTATCATAGAGCTGTGCTGCTGGTTGCTTGATCACGGATGGATGCCCTGGAACAGCCATCTGGGGGGTCTGTCCTACTGGGTGTGGTGGAGGGGACGGCCAGTCTCCTTCATGCTCGGCTACACGCCCGCTCACCGTATCGATCTGTGAACACCTCCGAAGAGGTTATTATCCATGGCAAACAGTTTTGGCAACCAGGGACCTCTCCGAGAAAAGTGTACCACTGGCACCATCCCCTATTTGACCCAGTTTTATGGACAGGCAGAGTAAATTGACATTATGGCTTGGGTTTGGCTATGGAGCGTCCTACATACAAGGCTTGCTCATCATATCTCTCCTCAGATGTGCATAGCTTTGCTAACAATTGAACTGGTTCGGAAAATACTCGGGTTGGACTGTGAATAAGAATCAAACCGCTTTGTCTGTTTTTATTCATAACAGACTTGCGTTTGTCCATTACACATATAATGATGCCTCTTCTCAATTCATGCAATCAAGACACACATGTTCAGCACAAATAACAAGGGCTTTCCAATCCTCCTGTCATATTGTTGTCTTTCACTCAAATGATGTGATGTTTTCATTCAAATTGTCCCCACAACAATAAAGCCAGACATGCGGGTATGTGAGTGAATGCACAAGGTGTAGCCATTCAGATAAGACAGCCATTTCCTCTCCTGCCCTTGCTCCCTCTGAAGATGTTTGCATTCAGCGCGTCCTCCCTACCACCCGAGCCATCCAGCTGGTGTCAGGCTGAAATAGATTCCCTCCGTCTGTGTCTCTGTGGCACCTCAATTATGGAGGCATAGGAAATTTAAACGGAGGACCAGCCCTCGGTGAGAGAGTTCCCCCTTTCCTGTGGCCTTTGAAAGATTTGCTCGGAGTCTCTGTTACAAAATAAATTCTAGGTTTCTCTTCTCTCTCTCTCTCTCTCTCTCTCTCTCTCTCTCTCTCTCTCTCTGACATCTTACCAGCATGTTTCCTGTCCGCCTGGTCTGTCAATCAAAAAAGTCTTTTTAACTATTTTAGTTTTGAACATGTCCATTTCCACTGTACACTTGATGTAAAAAGGATGTCAGGGGGAAAAGTGAGTCTTTGCCCAAAAGAGATCATCAGATTACAGTCAACACACAGGTTGGGGGGCCTTGCTGTGTTGGGGAGTAACAAGTTACATGTGACAACACTAATTTAATTACAAAACAAAAGAAACACTAATCATTACTAAATGTGTATATTACAATTTCTTCTAAGAAATATTCAGGACTACAGTGATTGTAATTATAACATTGGCTGTGTTGTTATTAATAGTCATTGTTGTTGCTGTTTTTTTCTTGTGTAATCCTCCATTTACAGCTGAGTCTTTTCTATGTGGATCCTGTCATGTGAAAACACCCCCTACTTGCTTCTAGGTCAATAAGATACAGGTCTTATCTGCAATTGTGGTTGCAGGAAGGCCTGCAATATTTATATATAACATTTTTTTTATGTAACCAAATCACCCCAATTAATAATCTATACACACACATATGTTTAGACTCGGTATTGTTTATAGACACCTTTGTCAGTTTATTATTTTTCTATGGACTATATTGATAACCTAGAAATCAAGTCCAATATCTCAAAAAAGATCTCACAACCAATCTTTCTGTCCAAAGGATGGGGTGCCACCAATAGTTGCCTATGAAAATGCCTCTGCACTCAATTGGATGTGATTGCTGGTTTCTTATTTATGTCTTTGCTCAATGCATACATTTGTAGTAATGGATATATTATTAACATACAAAAAACATGCTGAAAAAGGAAAAACAATGGTTTTGAGGATTCTTGCCTTCTTCCTTTGAGGATTTTTACTTCAGAGTTTCAGATGAGACAGAGAAAGCAGAAAAAAGTATTGAGCAATGCTGAAGCTTAACCATGCCAGGAGAGAAAACCAGATTGCTATGAGACATGTCTTTTGTATAATGCGCTATACAAATAAAATTGAATTGATCTGAATAGATAAAAAGATAATAAAAAATAAAAAAACAAAGACTAATCAAGAGTAATTAGTTACATTAGTTTAAGTAAATAAAATAGTTACACTACTCTACCACTATACAGTTCCATAATGGAAACAGATTTTTTTTTTAAGTAACTGCCATTAAAGAGATAGTTTTGGCTTTGCCAGATCTATGTTCCTTTGTTGTAGACTCAGCGAGAGAGAGAGAGAGAGAGAGAGAGAGAGAGAGAGAGAGAGAGAGAGAGCAGCAAAATGGCGCTGGCCCCTTCAGTCACAACTGGCCCCCTTCATGCTCTGTCAGTTTTCATGATGCTGCAGACCCTCTGATGTTGTGGAGATTTTGTGGCAGGCCTTGAATAATACATTACTCGCATTTGCGCACCACAGACCATGGGTGTGGAATAACTACATATGGTGCGCATTGTGTATGTTTGTTTCTGTGAGTGGGGGTTGTGAGGTTACAGTGGATGTTTAGAAAACCGATTTGGTGGTGCACTTAAGGTACAACCTTCAGCGAATACAGTAATCAGTATGTATGATGTGTGAAGGGGGAAAAATAACACAGTCGTCAGCCTGTTCTCTTCTCAGAGGCATTATGTTTTGTTGTTAATTACTTAGCAACTGTGACTTAACAATTCAACAAGAAAAAAATATATTCCCCCTGTAGGAGTCCTCTGACATGCACAAACATGGCACAATATGTTGTCTTTTGTTGTTTTTGAAGAGACACTTTTCCAGGTTTCAAAAAATGTGTGTATTCCAGATATAAACCTCTTGTTTCTGATAACAGTGGCAGATCTCCCTATTTTCGAGGGACATCTTACGCACTTAGCAGTCAACTTGTTTCTTGAAAAGGAAGGTAGACTTTAAATGTATTAAAAACCCCTTAGCTGGACCTTTCCTTTCACCTCTACCCATACGCCCTACTGTACCAGTGAGGACAGGTGGGACCATTCTGTCCAAAGCCCTCTATGTATAGTCCTATGTATCAGTACCTGACATAGGCATTAGTCACACTTCGTCAGGCAAATGCAAACATACGCTGAGTCTTCTTCAACTACCTCTTTCTGTTTTTAATTTAGCAGTCTGAATCTAATTAACTCCAGTGTATTACTCATTATATGATATAATTCAAGACATGTTTCCATTATATTTATGCTCGAATGACTTTTCATTCCTTCTGTCTGGGACTCCATGTGTGAAGTCATTTTCGCATCTCCTGGAGGTTTTTGGACCGCACATGACACACCTTGGTCAATGTGACAGTGGTCATTTAACTCGAATGGACAGGCTAAATGGAAGTGACTTGCTTATTGCTTTGTGGGGAAGGAGAGGCTAATTCAGTGTGATGTGTGATATTATGAAGTAGCACAGGCTTGTGTCATCTAGCCAAGACTTGATTTCATTACTGTTGTTAATTTCGGGCCACAAGCAGGCATTGTTTGCTGATGCTTGCTGAAACAGCAGCAGACAGACGCTAACATTAGCAGGATGTCATTATACTGCTGAGTCCTGTGTGTGCAACCATGTTTGCATTAGAGGGAGAGAGAGCAGCCTCCACAGCTGTTGAGCCAGAATAGATCTTCAGCAAAACATTCGACAGTGAATCAGAGGATGCTCTATAACAACAACAGAGCTTGTATTTCATTATAATGCATTTGGGGGCACTTTGTCAGCTATTATGGCAGTGCGGGGATTTGGTTGATCCTGCTGCTGATGATTTGTGTTGGTGTTTGCTCAAAATTGGTTTAGGTAACCTCCTAATATCATAAACAGGATATTATCCTGTTTTGCCGGTGCACGCAGCTCACAATCATTTGTGTGGCACAAGTATGTATATTTAAACCTCTCTAAGGGTTATGACATTGCTAGAGACAAACACAAGAAGAGAAACTGACATACCATGTGGATGGGGGCGGTGGAAAATGTTTAAAAACCTGGTGTTTTCTGCTTTCGACATGAAAGCTAACCTGCTGTCTAGATGGCGGAGTGGTAAAGGCGGAAGAATGTAATTGAATATCTGAATCTAATCAGCTCTCCCTTCACGAAATATTATGCTTTGCATATTGAAAGAATCTGACCCATGGGTCAAAAAGAAATGCCAATATCTTGTCTCAATTATGAATCGTGCCATTAATGTAAGTATGCCTTTGAAGAAATAATCATTGCAAATGCAATTTAGGAGGCGGTTGGCCAACACAAAATGTTATATTATAAACACTGGATGGATTTGTGCCAGAATGACTTGGCCCCACTGATCTCCCCATGCTTTGCACACAGGAACCATTTTGGCTATTTTGCTCATTTTAATGAGCCAACTCCAACATGGCTCACTGTTGTTTAGTGAATGACTACAATGTGTTCCCATGTTAATCCTCTGTAGGCAAGATTCATTTAATGTGCTTAATTTACATCCCAGTGTGTCTGGTCCGAAGACAGACCAGACAGAAATGAGACGTTGTGCAGTTGATTGCAGGAGTCTGGTGCTGTGTGGTGCTTTCATTTCATTCACTCCCTTGCTCTTTCTCATGACAACGAGTGACAAAGCCCCTCTAATGAAACCTGACATGTGCTGTTTCAACCCACTTACTTGAGAGCATTGTGCCCATTTGTGCTTTTTACATTACATTTTAATTGCAGAATTTATCTATCATTAAAAACCCAATGTTTCCTGAACACTGTCCTGTATCTCAACCACCTGTCTTTAAAAAGTCTTTAATCAATGATTAAAGTTAGTCAAATAAGTGTGGGATGATATTTATTGATTAAGAGAAATCACTTCCATGGTGGCTTAGTGACGTGAGGTCGAAGCAGATGAGACTCTTATCTGCCATCCCAGCATTTATTCCTCTCTGGTAACTCTACCGTACTCCTCTATGGTAACTCTACCGTACTCCTCTCTGGTAACTCTACCATACTCCTCTATGGTAACTCTACCGTACTCCTCTCTGGTA
>JAGFZM010000767.1:0-82520 GCA_017657215.1 Limnothrissa miodon | reverse complement strand
ACTCCTCTCTGGTAACTGGCGTACTCCTCTCTGGTAACTGGCGTATTCCTCTCTGGTAATTCTACCATACTCCTCTCTGCTAACTCTGACATACTCTGCTCTGGTTACCTTGCCTGCATCCAAGTTAACACTGAATTTGTTGTTTCTGTTTGTTACTGTTCACACATACACTAAATAGGCACCTAAATACTGAGTCATTTATTGGATCCTGGAATTCTAAATGTCAAATGTGACTAACAGACATTGAAAGAAACCAGGACTGTCAATGAACCCCTGGTCGGGCCATTCAATGGTGATAAATTGCACAGTAAATTGAATGGTAGCCATCATAATGAATAAGTATTTTAGGCCCTAGTATTGGTACGGTAAATGTGAGCTGTTGTTGCTGCTGTTACTTGCAATCACTGACAGGGTTCACTATGCACTGGGATAAATGTAATACTAAAAACAAACTACTATTCCATCTGTTGAAAATAAAAGTGCTGCTGGCAAATTCATAAATTCACTGTTTCATCTTCAACTGCAACCAAAATAATATGATCAACCGTGATCTAGTGATTTAATCAAAATGAAGTCCTTGACCTTACCGACAAAAATAATTTAAAGCTAACAGTTCATGCCCTTAAAGAGAAAAAAAGAAAAGACATTTCTAAGACATTGTGTCCGTGTTTACATTACCTTGAGGTTTTGTAGGAGCTGTCAGGATATTTGTCTGTCTATTGTGTTTTACAAAGCGTGTTGGAATGATCCTGCTGTTACCGCTGTCATTGTGAGAGTGAAAGCTACTGTCACAATGAACCTGTGCCGTGAGGGGATAGCACACTCACTCTGAGGAGGTGATGGTCCGTACAGGGGGAAAATGTCCTTTCAGCAGCTCCATCCATCACCAGGGATTTTCTGGACAAATACTCAACCCACCTGAACCACTCCCATGCCATGAAAACATGGTGTCACTAAAGCTGACCTAGTCTCATCATCATAATTCATGCTGAGCTTCCCATCCCATGCACTGTTGGCATAGTTATGAACTGTTGCTTAGCTGCTGATGCATACAGATAATGATGTCTTCTCTGCTGGCCAAGGTCTTGAGGCTAATGGTCGCCTGAATGAACAAGACTGACATGTTTAGTGTGAAAACAATATTATTTCATATCCAGATTGTTTGTCATGCCCATACAGAAGAGCTTCTATATGAAATTGTTTGATGACTAAACAAAAGCTGAACAAAACTGAAAATTCAAAGAGTATGGAATTGGATTTAAGTGGGTGAGTGTCAGAGTGCAGTTTCTGAATGATCTGAAAGGACTCAATGATTTTTATTTGTTTGCTTTGGAAGGGTGGGACGTAACAGCATAATTTATTTATTTATTACAGTATGATGGGGGATATATTTTGTCAAAGCATTCAAATGCAAATGTCCCTGTGATGTCTCTATTATTTGAATATCTTAAAAATTTGATTCCTTTGAGTCTTTCATTGGGGTTTATCTCTTGGATACACAAAGACTCCAAACAAACAACTCAAACTCAGAATGGGTAAACTTTGAAAGGAAATGTGTTTGCGAAGGCAAATGTTTGATTTTGAGTGCTTTGCATACTAATGTGCCACTTTAAAGAGCTGAAAATACCACAGGTGTGACTCATAGCTTCCTATGTAGAATAAATATCTGGGGGAAACACTGCAAGAAGGGATGCTGAACCAAAGTGGATGGAAAGGACGATTGTAGTGCTAAAACACAGAAGTCTGCAGATAACACAGTACTGTATCTATTATTATTGTAAAGAAAATGAAGGCACAATTCTAATTAATGACTTACTTCTCTCCTTTAGTAGTGTGTGCAGTTGAACACAATTAACATCTTTGGGTTTCCTCCCTGCTCACGACACAATGGCTTGGACTTCAGTCAGTAAACCTGAGGCGGTGTTTTTTAAAATAAAAATAATTGATCTCCCAGCACTAATTAATGTGTGGCCGTTTAGTTAATTAGCAGCTGGAAGGTACGAGACAGAGGAAAACGACACATGATCCACGTTTATCGAGAGGCTGGCAATTAACAGTGGTGCTCTTTAAATAGCCCCAAGTAAATTCTTTCATAGCTGCTGACTCTTTAAATATTCATCAAACATGGCTAAAGGCATCACTCCTGTGTTTACAAGCTCCTATCCCTTTTTTGGTGATGACACAATCATCTATCTACACCCTGTTCTCACTCTTTCGTTTTCTCAGAAAACCTATGGAAAACAACTGAATATTTAATGTTATGGTAGTGAGACCAACAATAAGAGACATTATTATTATATGTGTGGAGAAAACATATGTCTGACTGTGTTTTTGAAAGAGCCACATTAAGGACCACTGCTACTCTAGGTAAACAACCCTCTACCTTTTTTGCTCTAGGCAGTCATGCAGGTTAGATTATGGCAATCAGTTCCACAGCCGTGTGTTGACCGTGCACTGAAATGCTCTCTAATGGCAGTTTTATTTAGATGGGGGTGTTTGATGCTTTATTGCTGCCTTAACAGCTCCAAACATGAGAGAGGTATGGCCACGGCACTGTTCTCCAGGGACCTGTTAGCCACGCTCTCTGTGCTAATGCACATTTAGAATAACGTGAGGCATGGTTTGTCACTCTATTGAGATGAAAGCGGGCTGTTTTGTTTTTGTTGTGTAAAGGGAAAAAATAAAGCATGTGCACTTTGCCCATTGGTGTCATGAGCTTAACCACACTGTTTGTCAATACCCGGTAAATAAGCTAGTCATAGAATGTTGTCACAAATCTTTTGGTGTATATTTAGTTTTTTGTTAGAATGTAGTATAAATGACCACTTTATACTGAAAACTGGCCCATTAAAAACACATTTACTAGACTGTGAAGCATTGGGTGGTTATGAGACTACATGTTGTAAAGGCACATCTACTTGATATGGACACTCATGCAGCTAACATTTAGACTGGACTGGCTGTTTGAGCATTGAGCATGTTTACCAGAAATACGATTATGAAGAGGTGTATTAGCACTTGAATTATCAAATAAACACAAAACTCTGTAATCATTTTTATTTTGGTGTTAAGTTCATAAGGAATTGAGGAATACATGAGTAATGAGAAAAACACAGCTAGTTTTTAATCAACATTCTGATTTCTTATAGACATAAATACCCCTTATTGGGATTATTTCATTATTTTATATTTGTGCCTCTGCAGATCATTTTGGGTAAACCCACAGACTTGAATTCAGTTAACACTTGACTGAATCTTGTAATCCTTGTTTTGGTTACTGTTCTTATGCAGGTAAAAACAGATTATATCCAGTTTATTGAAAATATGTAAACTCATTTTTTCTAAAGACTAGCCATTGATTACTGTTTCTGAGGCCATACGCCAGCCAGTCATCTGCAGCCACTGGGCGTTAAACGGGTACAACTGATTAATTCCACCACACTCTTACACTCCCATCCAATTCAAAATGTCCAGGGATTCTGGGATCTGAAGCAGGAGGTGTGTGGCCAAAGGCTCTTTCTTCTCAAACCTCTAGGCTACTGCCACCATGTGGGCAATGTCCTTTTTCATCTCAGGTACATCCTGCTGCATGGGTGTGGCCCTGGTCTTTGAGGCCAGTATTGACTGGTGTTTGACGTCTCCATTCTGTCAGTGTAGTCATCTCTCCATCCCCACAGAGAAGATCCTCCCCTGAGCTTGCATGCTGTTACTGGGCTATGAGGGGGTGTGTTTGTGAGTGTAATGGGGGAGGGGTGGAGTGTGTGTGTGTGTGTGTGTGTGTGTGTGTGTGTGTGTGTATGAATGTGTGTATTTGTAAACAGAGGCCCTTGGTGCATCCGTGAAGCCTATTAGGACCCTGGAACTGACACAGGATGCTGATTTCTGGCACAGCACTGGAGTTGAACGGTGTGTTGCTGTACCGGAACAATCCGCACCTAATCAAATTTCCCCATGAATCCTCACACACCCCCACAGTGTGCCTGACATTCAACAATAATTTGTTTAAAGGCCATGACTGTTTCACCCCACCACAAATAGTGTTAAAAAAGAAGAATGCACTGCAAGAATGTACGAATGTGAGCAAAACAAGCAGAGAGTGGAGTTCAGATTTGTTTGTGTGGAAGGGGGGGGGGGGGGGGGGGGTGGTACAGAGCTGCCTGAAGCTGGGGATGCACTTCTTGTAACACTCGGTCAAACACACCGCCTGTGGCAAAACCCGTCCTTGTTCGGGCATCAAATGGATCCTGAGGTATAAGAAAGCTCTGCTGATTGCTCCTTCTTCTGTCTCAATGATGTGGCCCAGCGTTGCAGTCCAGGACGAGTGCTGTGGCTGGAGTAATGGGGCATGAGATTTCCCCAACTGACAATAAAAGAACCTGACAAGCCATTCCAAGGCTGGACGCTGTGCTCGGCTTCACTCCGCCCGCAATTAATATGAATCAGATATCGCGGATATCAGGAACCTGAGAACCTTAGTGGCCCCTGCACTGCCTAGTCAGAGCAGTTGAGTGGATTGAATGTGAAATGTGCACACTCAGATTAAAGTTCATATTCCATGGTAAAGGTGTCAGAGCAACAGCGATAGTCACAGGATTCATTTTCCGATGTGAAATAAAATGAAAGGGACAGGCCCACTCCCCCACCTTACCCCAGCTGAAACATTTTTTTTATGTGGCGCTAAAGTGAAAACATTTAGATTGACTTTACTCATGCAGACTCTATGCAAGACCAATGGCCGATGCTGTTTTTCATAAATTGAGTTCACTTCTCAGGTCTGGCCTTTTTAGTTAGCAACCCACAGGACACATCTGGCCCACAGTCCATATTCAAGTGGTCCAACCAATGAAACAGCAAGCCCCCCCCCCCCCCCATTTTTATTGGATTTGCAAAATTTAAATCAATTCCAACAGTGACTCTGTACTTCCTGAGAACATTGAAGAAGCACCACCTGTCTTCTACCACAGTGCAAGACAGCATCCTAACCAACTGCATCATAGTCGGGAATCACTCTGTCGCCAATCACAAGGCACTACGATGGTGAAAACATGCATCATAGGGACATGCATCATTGGGACTCCTCTACCTGCTTTTGAGGAAGATGATGCCTACACTGGGCTCACACTATTCCTCTGGACCCCTCACACCCTAACCAACCATACAATTTTACAGCTTCTCCCCTGTAGAAGATACTTCAGGAACTTCAGTATCACTTGCTGTAGTTCTCATTAGATGCTAAACCACATTCCGTCCCCCTTAAATCTAATATGGACAAATGGGGGGAAAAGGTGCTGATCGGTGCTGATCTTGCAATGTCCCTTTTGTGTCCATTGTTAGAATCAGCCCAGTATGGTTAGAATCCAGCCAAAGCATGTATGAAAAATCAGGTACAACTCCCAATGTACTGTAAAAGGTAAAGAATCAGGGTCCGGTTGCACCAACTGGTCTTAGCTAAGCCTGGTCTTAAAGTCAAATTGGTCTTTGTTAAGACCAATCTTTAGAATAGATTTTAAGTTGGTTGCACCAACACAATTTACGCCTGGTCTTAACTACGCCCGGTCTTAGCGATGCGCGTCCATGTGAGGATTCGGAATTAGAACTAAGAATGAGCGTTGCTAAGAGACAATAAACGACGAAAGGCAAAATTGCTGCAGACTTTGCGTTGGTGAACATAGCGCAGAAGATATGGCGACTCAGTGACAAAGATTTTCTGCGAATGACATTTGGTGCAACCGGCGTAACAATCAAGTTGGTCTTAGAATGTTGAGTTGCGACCAAAATAGCTTAAGACCAGGCTTACGCCCTGTTGGTGCAACCGGCTCCAGTAGTACTACTGTATACTGTAGACAAGAGCAGAGCTGAAACTGTGTAGTAAATAAGGGTCATATAAAAATGTATGCCTTTTATCTGGATCCTTTGCTGCATGTTCTCTTTTTCTTCTGACTACTCTACTACTCTTGAGAAAGGCTCTCATTTCTCCGTTATCACTGTTGATATCACTACTTACATTGATAATGCTACTCACAACTTTCTGCTAACACTGCTGATATCACTTCTCACTACTCTCTGCTAGTGATAGTGCTACTCTCTGCTCTCAGAGTTGATAGTGCTACTCACTACTTTCTGCTATCACTGTTGATTGTGCCACTCACTACTCTGCTCTCAGTGTTGACTACTCTTTGCTCTCACTGTTGGTAGTGCTACTCAATATCCTCTGCTATAATTGTTGATAGTCCCACTCACTACTTTCTGCTCTCACTGCTGTTAGTGCTACTCACTTTTCTCTCCTACAACTGTTGCCACACAGTATTGTACTAAGCTCATCTCTTTTCCTTTTGTGAAGTAGACTGCAGGAATTAATGCTATTAGAGTTTTCTCTTTTAATAAAAAGTGTTTTGGCTCCTATCTCTACATGTTTAATTACATGTAAAATGTAATGTCAGTGAAGTTATGCAACGATGTACATAGCCAGCTTGTCATGTCAGTATAAGAACTTGGCTGCTGTTTTGGAAATTATCAGAAAGTGATTTTATTTAGGTGCCATATTTAGACTGATCTTCACAAAATTTGGCAAAGACAATCTCCAGACTACGCCTGACAAAGGCCTTCATTTAAATGTTTTGTTTGTCGAAGCAACCACAGTTGATTTACACAGATGTTTCTCTATTTTTTTGGGTTGTGCCCCCTTCCCCTCACAGTTTTGTTGGTGTCTACTTTATGTTTTCTGCAACCATAGTAAATTTATTCTGTCTTAAATATGCTGCTTCTTTGCTGTCATCTTGAAACCCAGGAGGAAGAAATTCTGCATCTCAATAGAAACCTCCTAGTCATACAAGGGATAAATAAAATATGTTAAGGTCATTATAATACAAATGGAGTACAATGGACTGCAAGTAAAATATAGGTTTTGTTCAATATTCTCTTTCCCCCTGGCAGAATAACAAAGGAATGTGGTTATAATCACTGGATATTGTAATCATTGAATAATTCATCTGGGATGAAAAATCAAGGCTCTTATTTCTCACAGGAACTGTAGCGGACTTCAGTCAGGAGCTGAAATCTTCATTTTAATGATGGGCTTAGTTTTAGATCTGATTCACTGCTCCCCCACCCCTCATATATTAGAACACTCTTTCACTCTCAATGCTTTGCCTTCGGATTTTTGTTCCCAGTGTGTTCACAGAGAAAGAGACAACAAAAATACTCATCTTTTGATCAAACAGAGCCCAAAACTTTCCAAAACACTCCTCAGTCTGGGTAATGGTTCTGGTGTAAACTCCTGGTGTGTTCAGTCTGTCTGGATGCTGGGATTACTGGCACCCAGCTGAGATCCACAGGCGCCCCTCTGGTTTAGCAATGGCATTTTCACTTAAATACTCTTAAATTGCAGCTTATTCTGCATCTTATGGTTGGACTAAACAAAATGCTGCCCTGCCTACTCCAGTATAATAATAGTGACCTTTACATAAATGCTAGTTGAATGACAACCACATATTTGGTAAAGCAACGTCTTAGTGCAGTCTCTGTTTCTGTGTCTGAAAGGACAATCTGAACCAGGCCAATATGCATTTGATTCTCCTCAACATTTCTCAGTCAGTAGTGCTATTGGGACAATAAACTTCTCAGAGAACTAGGCCTCCCCTCGTCTGTATGCTGCTCGGATACTCCCTGATGTTGACCTAATGAACTGGTTGGCGCAATGCTGCCACTGCAGATGTCCTCTCATCTTCTCTTCCTCCTAACCGACCTCTACACACATACACTTTTTAGGCCCCCCTGTGGTTAGGCCAAAATGGCTTTAAATTGTGAACTGTAAGAGACAATAGCTATGATTTTGGTCCAATGTTTAGACCAGCTCTTCTATATGAATTGGATGCCGAAATCTCCCCCACATCAGAGCTGGAACATCAATCACAGAATGTCAATTCTGACAGTTCACACTCTGCTCTCAGCCTTACCAAACAAGTGCATTCTATATGCAAACATAGAAACAAGAAACAACACACTACAACACAACGCACACATACACACACATACAGACCCACATGCAAACATGGCTTCAACTCTGTCAGTCTGTGTGGCATTTCCTTTAGATATATCCCCCTACCCCACACCCACCCCCTAGCCCTCATCTCTATGCATTGCAAGCCCCATCATTATGATCCATTATACGCTGTCTCATCCGTGTCGCGAGCTCTAGCTGGACGGCCACTAGCTGTCTGGCATGACCCAGGTGATTACACAAATAGTGAGGGGATTGGAGGGAGGGGGGTGGTGTTGAGTGGGAGGCAGAGCAGGGCGTTTTGAAATGCAGGATTTGCACCCATTATGCTAATGCCGTGTAGCCTGTGTGGCTCGAGGGACGTGGTGAATGGGAAGGACCGACGTGTGTCCTTGAAACAGAGTCCGGTGGGAGCGGTGGTGGGCAGAGGCACGCGTGACATATTGAGCGGACCAACCCCAGGGGGACTGTAGCCTCCTGGTCGGGGGGATCTGTACACACTGGTTCCACCCTCGTCCAAACACAACGGGAGCCGAATAGATAACACATCAGAGGAAAAAGAGAATAACAACAAAAAGCACATAAATCATCACAAAGTTATTTGGCTGCCTACAGATACAAGATAGATTTTGTGACATTGGGCCAGAAAACGCAGAGTTTGCACATAATTGATGATTGTTTGTTTAGTTTTAAGTGAAGCACGTTTCATTTTATGACATTTTTTTGTGGTTTGCACAAACATATGATTAATAAACAACGGTAGCAATTAGTGACATTAGTGTGGCACTAACTGATTTAACTCCTGTGATGAGATGTAATGATGTGCTTTTTACTCATCAGAATGTGACGGGGTCTTCAGCACTGTGTGTGCATGAGGGGAGGGGTGGGTAAACAGCAATGGCTGTAGACCATTGCTTTTTTTAAGGCTGAGAGAGTGCTTTGTGTGTGTGATTGTGATGTTACAGGTAATTAGAGAGGCAAGCGAGGTGCCATTATATTAATTTGTTCTCAGTGTGATTGTGTGTCAGGCATAACGGGCATTCTCAGAGACTTATAAATGAAAGCAGACACGTGCACACACTCATCACACACCCACACAATCTGAACTAAGGAAGAAACATGAATGCATACAGCTAAATAAATGCAAATATGAAGTATTTATCTTTGTAAAAGCATCCAAACACCACTTAGTTTTCAGGATTACAAAAGAAGCTGCTGATGACTAGAAAATATAGTGCATCATGTTTTTTTTTTATTATTACCGGTATTCGATTATTCAGCCTTTTCCTGCCACAGGCTCAAACACATCTCTTATTCTCACCTATAATGTACTGAAAATACTGTTGCCTGGACTGAAGTCCTATTAGAAAAACTGTATGACTGCCAGAGCTGAGGACTGATTGAACATTTCCAATTTCAGCACTGTATCATGCTCCGCTCCATTGGGAAATGGAAACCCTCTCGCTCTCTGTCCTTCCCAGAGTGAGGGGTGTCAGTCCTATTTGTCCGTGAATCCTAATGCAGGATGTGTGAAATTTTTCATGTCGTTTTGCTTGGGTTCACGGCACCAATTACAGCCAAAGAAATGGACCTGAAATGGTGGAACATGGGCCATTCTAGGTTTAAAAGGCACTATAGAGTAAAGAGCATGCATACAATAACAGGTTAGACTACTCTTTGTTTTCACTATCTGTTAAATTATCCATTCTTTTCTTCTATGAAGCTTTCATTTTAATCATGACAGACAGAACATATGACATCACCCAGTCTCATTTACACATTGTCACATAGCTAAGCAGTGTCATCTCTCATAGATCAGTGACACTTGGATCGCAGTCTCCTCCCTCCCTCTTTCCAGACCAAAAAATCCCTTTGTGCTTTTTTTCTTTCTTTTTTTTTGGTTGGAAAAGGCCCTTGCCCATGTTTTATGAATTCAGCTCTCTTGGGAGGATAATTGTCACACATTTCTGTGGATGATGCATCAGACAATTCAAGGAGACTCTGTGGAGGCACTGTGATTCATCAAGCACTCTGAGGAGCCCGTAATCGCTGGTCTGCTTTTGCGCATTTCAGCATGTTTTTGAGCGAAGAAGCTACCATGAGAAAATTGCTGCTTTTTGCAATTCTGCAGGCATAATGGCTGAAATGTCATCAATTATGAATTCATCATTCTTCCTCTTATCCTCTCACCTACTCTTACAGTAGGTGCCGCTCCTCATCACAGATTTTTTCTGTGTTGTTGTGGAAGTCATTTTGTCTGGGAGAATTTTCAAGAGCCTATTCTGTCTCACCAGAGATTATTCATGTCTGAGAGGTCCCAAGAGCTTGTGAGACAGGAAAAAGACACAAAGGGCTTTTTTGCTCAGTACACAATGATCTCACCAATTGTACTGTACAAAGACTGTACCGTACTGTCCTGAGGCATCAAGCATGAAGCAATGCACTTGACTTGAAGCAGCTATTCCTGGTATTAAGTAAACTAAAATACTTTAGGATTATTTGGATGATAATGTCCACGGATCAGACCGGACAAGACATGGAGGGTTGGAGGTGTGTACAGACTACTGTAGCCTTGGGGCCCCTGCACACCTTAATCTGCCCCTGGATGTGGGACACTGCACTGACTGCCTGCTGTATGCAACATTTTCTTTTTATGTCAGTTAGCCTGAGCAGAACATGTGCATAAATTACATATTTCCATATACTGTAAGTTATCCATTCAAATGCTGAAACTGTTTTCAAACTACACTGCTGAGCAAAAGTGAGATAAATAGAAAGATGTGAAGAGAGTTCTGACGTCTAAGATCTTCCCCATACTATTAGGAGGCTATCTTTGGTAATGCTGATTAGAGTTACCCTGATTCTGCCAAGATCATCCACACCAGTAATTACAAAGCAACACAGTAGGGATTAGCTGCTCTCGGAGCGAGCAGGTGCAATAACTGGCACGCTCCCTTCCGTCCCTCAGCCTCATGCAAACATGCCTGTGTGAGCAGCACGGCTATCAGGGACACGCAGATACTTTGCTGCTCTTGCAATACTCATCTGTAGAGCAAACCAACGTGGATAAAGGCATTTGTGTTAAGCGCTTTGTGACATGCCTTTTGTAAAAATGCGCAATATAAATAAAATTGAATTGAATTGAATTTGCTGCGTTCAAAAATGGCACATGAATGGAACCCAGCTTCACACTTGTTGGATAACAATTAAATGAAATAATGAAACTGCTGTTACTCATGTAGCCTCAGGATGCCATTTTAACCAGGCTAGCTTCTTCTTGTTTGTTCTGACCTTTCTGTTTGTCCGACTCTGGGTCTCTTGTGTCTCAGCTTCTCTAGAATTACCTGCAGAGTCCAATGAATGGGCAGTCAATTATCTGCCTGTGTTTGGCTTGAGAGTCCTTTCTCACCTTTGAATTCAGCCTGTATTGTAAATGGAAGTGAAATAATCACCGGTGGGGCTTCGCAGTGCAACAGCGGCCCCATAAATCGTCATATTTATGTACAGTGGCGCACACCGCAATTCACAGTTTTACAGCACTCAACGGTCGGGGGGTTAGGCGAGGGTTGGAGGGTGCTTCCAGGCCAGTGGACGCCCAGGAAAAGCGCTGATGAGGGATTTCTCCTGCTTTTGATTACCGCTTCCCTTGCGACGCCCCAGAGGATTCTGGGAGAGCCGTACAAACAACGGCAGGGTAAGGGCAGGAATTACAGCAGCTGCCACAGACAGGCTGGAGGATCGATGGGCCTTTGGTGACACCGCTTACATCAGCAGGACTGACGCCTTCCTCGCATCCCTTCAACACTCTCCAATCATTCGCATTGATCTAGGGGGCGGCTACCGCGTGATTTGTTTACTGGGCCTGTGTGGGGAGTCTTCAAGCATTGTTTTAGTGTGGAGAGGAGCTGTAGGAGAGAAAGAGAGAGTGAATGAAGGATAGTTAGAGAGAAAAAATAAAACAAGAGAAGGAAGCGAGAGACAGAGCACACTTGACTCATAACTGAAATGAATTTTATTATCTGAAATTGTCTCTAGGAATCTCCTAGATCAGCTCTACTGTAGCAATGGGAACACCACATGCGCCAAGACAGATTTCTCACTTTGGCCATGATTGTTTATGCTTGCTTGCATTTCTCCCTGCAGTACGCTAAAGAAGATGTTCTAACCCTCACACCCCACATATTGATGAGCTTGGCCCATATCTCTGGAAAACCTTCAAAGATTTTCAAACAGTGGCAAGATCAGCTGCTTTGATTGAATGCTACAGGCGAGCGAGCAAACAGTCAATCTCCCCGTACGTCTCTGTTGGTCCAATTACCAAAGCCGGTGGGGAGCCGGCCCATCCTGGAGGCTTTACCTGCTTCAGACAAAGCCTACATATATTAACTCCCACCTATCCAATCCTCCTTCTCTAAGTTAGTCATTTGGATGCTGTTGGGAGGACTGCACTTCTCTCCGTCAATGCTTCTCCAGTAGTCCATAACTATCGAACGCAGCTCTGTGTAGCCATATCGCTCGGGGCTATGGTGGCCTATTGGACTCTCACATCCTAATCTACTCGCTCCAGATACACCCTTGTCCTTCAGCTGGCACAGTCATTAGAGAAGGAATCAACTCAGGGGACCTGCAAAGGTCAGTGGTCTGTGGGGGGAGTGCAGTAAGGCCAGGTGAAGGAGAGGTACTGCCAGCGTAAAGGCCTGCACTAATGGAGGAGTCTGCTGAGCACTCGTGTACTGGCTGCTGGGTAATGGGCTTGTGGAAAGAACCCAGTGCTGCTCTCCAACCTAAAGCGCCTTGCCTCGGGGACACTGCAAGCTCTGTGGGAAATGTCAATGTGGATAAATTATTAAGATCATACAGTTACAACAGGGGAGGAATGTGATTTTTTAGTAGTGACATATAGACATTGTGTTATACAGATAATGTCCTATCAGTATGCTTACTGGAATACTATGTCATGGACACTAGATGCATAAATGATGACTTGTTAAGGTCAAAACTAACAGATTCCCTGGGAATATGTATCTATAATAAAAGTTGGAATAATAAGAGTTAAAATAATGAATTGTATCAGGTCAATAATGCTCCCCTGTCCTGAATCTTATATTTAAACTAGTAAAACCTTTTATGATGAAAATGATAGACAATGAGAGAGTTAAAGTAGTCAGGCCAGCGCCACCTAGTGTTCCAACTCAACTTCTTATATAGCTCCAACTGGTCAGGGATCTGTCCAGTAACTTAGGTTCACGCGAGCTCTGAGCTATGCGGACTCTCTCAGTAAACAGAGAGAGCTGATCTTAAGCGTTGTGTTTTGTAACATGTCACAACCAAATGGTAACAACTGGTTGAATCCAAAAGTACTGTATCCACACACTGGGGAGCAAATGGTTGCAAATGACGCTTTCAGACTCTTTGCACAGACTGAAATGGGTTTAATTCATCAGGCTAGAGATAAAAAGGAATGAAAATCAATTATTAATGAGTCATGATTCATGACAACTGTCTGGGCGACAACCAAACAATAGTTTTATCTCACTCACATGTTTGGATGGTTAAGAAGGTTTTTTTTTTACTATTATACTGCACACAGGGTGAAAACAGGGTGTGGTATCATGGCATGATATTCTTTGGTCCTTGATTAGTATACAAACATTTGAAAGATTGAAAATATTAAGAGATTAACTGAGTTAATATAAGTGAGTGATTGCGTGTGGATTCTGTCAGTCTTGGTTTGCTTGTGTTCTACTAAACTTAAAACAAGATAATACAGTAAAACAAGATTATTATTCAAACCACTCTCTCTCTTGATGTTTATATCTGTTAAAATGGCCTCAGGCACTGATCTTTCTTGAAAAAAGTAGAAAGTAGTTTAAGAAAAGGAAGAGATGTGCTGTTTCTTCAGGGGAACTGTTGTTCAGAGAGCATGTTCTTATGGGTAAGCTGTCTTATAACATCTTATTTTAATGCTGTATTGCACTTACAGGCTAAGGTACAACATTCCAAAGGCAAAAGATGTGCCAGTAGCACTTTATAATAACCGTCACCTACAAATGGTAAATGAACGGCTTATTTATTAACAACTAAAAACCAATTTAGCTGTTTAGAAATTGTATAATAATAGTTAGTTAATTTGTCGTTAACTGTTAATAAATTGTTTTTACATATATTTATGTTACATATATTAAATCTGTCTAATAAATAAGACATTTAAGTTAAGTCTCTTTTATTGTCAATTCTCTACATATACTTGACATACAGAGGAATCAAAATGACGTTTCTAGCTATCCCACAGTGATGCGCACGGTCAGGAGAGCCAGAGGCCGCTTCGTCTACACGCGCCGCCTGCTATGGCATTCAACCAGTCACACACCCATTCACACACAGTCACACACCAGTGGAGGGGATTACCATGCAAGGCTCCAGCCTGCCACCAGGAGCAATTTTTGGGGTTCAGTGTCTTGCTCAAGGACACTTCGATGGCGGGGGGGGGCTCGAACCTGCAACCTTGCAGTCACCGAACAGCTCCTCTACCACCTGCGCCTCCATCGCCTATAGGCAATTATTATAAAGTGCTATTGATGGGCCTGTCATACAGTACCAGATTTCTTGATCTGCTTTATAGGGTTCTGGCCAACTTCTCCAGAATGTCTGTCATACTTTGAAGTATGTTTACGCTCTTTAGCCCCAACTCTATGGGTTCATTAAGGTTTAGTTCTGGTTCTGGCAAGGGAGGTCCTTGGCTTAATAAATATGATTTATTAAGGTTTAATCCGTGTGTGTGCGTGTGTGTGTGTGTGTGTGTGTGTGTGTGTGTGTGTGTGTGATGTAAAGGGGTGGGAATGCAATATAATGGTGGTATATAGTATGTGAGTGGTGTTTGCACCAGGGCTTCATATTGTTGGGTCATTCCATTTCTATGCGCTACAATCACTGGAACCAATGAGTCCCATGAAATGAAAGCCTATAGCATAACAGAGGCACCACCATACTCAAAGTTACGACTGTGTGCAACCACTTCCTTTGGCTTTCAACGCACATAAACCTGCCCTGATGTAATAAAAGGAGTTAAGGATGCCTCATATAGACTTTATCATGCTTTTGCTGTGCTAAAGCTCCCCTGTTCCTTATATGCCCTCATCAGTGGGGCTCTGAGCTAATGTGCCACCCAGTGCCTTAGGTGGACGCCAGTATTGCCAGTGCGTTCTGAGCATTACAGGCTTAGGATGGTGAGATGACTTTAAAAAAAAAAAAAAAAACAGGCTAATAACTTGTTTTGTTGAGACAAAATGTACCAAATTTTTTTTTTTTTTATTAGATTCATATTCAAACCTAAATATACATTTAAGTGTAATCAATGTTGAGTCATCCATAGATGACTGATAAGAGCCAGACTATATTATATAAACTAGATTATATTGACTAGTATTAATAGCTTTGGTGTATAATGCTCACTTTAACCTCTCATTGACCCTAATGCCATGGTGCTCTCAATGGAAATCCAGTTGATGCCCCTGGCATCAATGATATTACATTAGAGAATGTCTCTATACAGTAATTACAGTTATGTATGTTATTAATGAATCCAACAGTGAATCCACATCATGGTCATCAATGGACCGTATGCAGGGCAGTTTGACCTAGTAAACATGCTTTCATTGATTTACACACTGCAATTATGCTTCCCATGCTGTCACTTCCAGAGACATTATCACATATCATGGATCCAAACAGCATGTTAAATGTTTAAAAATGTAACAAAAAGATCATAGTCATAGTGTTCAGTTAAGGCAACTGGACTTTTTTAATAGTTCAGTTGCCTTAACTGAACAGTATGACAACGTGGATGAATGAGAATCTTCACAAACATGAAGAATATAGCATTAGAGCATTATGGTTTGAGAATACATAGGCTAAATGACACTAGTTCTTCAGATCCTATTTAGGCTATCCCTGTCAATGCTGCCCGCCCAGTATCGGTGCACTCTGTGCCATTGCCCCCCAATGTCCTGGCAGACTCATTACAGCTCCTCGCCTGTACTCCAGCCATGAGGTGTCACACTCTTATTCTGCTGGGAGGAAGGATCACCGGAGGAGCGATGAATGCAGGAGAAATGTCCCTCCATCATAGCCAGGGGCAGCATCATGAAGTTAGCCGACTGCTGCCCTGCATGGCACACAAGTTAGCGGTGCTCTGCTGCTGCTGTAAGTCTATCCACCACCTGTCAGCAGTGATAAACATTTCAGAGCGGGGATGACAGTATAGCGCACCCCTCACGCCCTCCACCCGTGACATGCACCGCACCTATCTCCACTCTCAGAGGCAACACTGAACCCCGCGCCACTTGTCGGCTATATTTAGAGTTATATTTACAGGATACTGACTGCCAGGCACTTCATCTCAACTACCGGGAGCAAAAATTGTCCTGGATTCTCAGTTGACATATTTTATTTAGGACAAAGGCAGAATTTTCCAAGTAGTCTCAAGCTACACGAAAATCATTTTGAAACAGCTGTGTTCCTTTGAATTGAAGGAAATTGTTCATTTAAACAATTTGAAGAAAGGTAATGAACAAATGTGGGCTATACAGGAAATCTTATATCTGATTGCGAGACTCATTCTTTCCACATTTTCATCTAATGTAGTATAATTTTTCCAGCAAAATCACATTTGAAAGAAAATGAGATGAGTATACGTAAATAAAGGAATTCTTATTTGCCTTGATTGCAGTTGATGTTTCACATCCATGCATGAGGAAATGATTACATTTAAAGCATAATTTGTTTTTCTAAGACTGGGGAGACCCTACAATCAATCCTGTCTAACACCTCACAATCTCCACATGGCCATCTGTCAAGTACTTGGACAAACAAACATCTTAATGGAGTGAGAGACAGTGAGTTCATTATTTAGACGAATTTGGTGATGCATTCATCAAACTAACGAGCTGAAAAAAGCTTAAGCATATAGCTTTACACATTACTACAACTGAATAGTAGAACATTAGTTACAGTGTTCCAGTGGCACTACTGTGGTTGCAATGAATTGGCCTGTGCAGATTGTTGCTTGACAGTGGTGTACTCTGACAACCAGGTCTCCTTTGCCTCACTCAGCATTGGGCACAGCTAAATTGTTTTGTATCTAAAGTGCTACGTAATGGACAGTGAGGGTAGTGTAATTGATTGGTTAGCTGATTAACAGTTCTATGGCATATATTCCATGCCCTGTTGTGCATAGAGGTGATCATATGCAAACCTCAAGACAAACTGTAGAGGTTATGGATTTATTGAGACATAAAAGTTACACATTTTAGTTTTTGTATTATCTCAATGCTTTATCACAAAATTGGTTAAATAATCACACCTGAAAGTCTGAGCTCATAGCAAAGGTGGTTATTGCGGCTTTGTTACCATATCTGCCTTATACTGGATGAGGTCATTTAGATAAGGGAGAGGGAGGTTATATTACTGTAAACAAACAACAAAGTAAGACAAAACAAAGTAAAACAAAAGAGATGTTTCTGTTATGATTTTAGTCAAGAACCTGGGCTCCATAATCCCTGCATGCTCTTATTTTTTTTTATCAATTTTTAATGGCGGGGCCATGAAAGAAGCCCAGCAGGCTGGTCTCACCCATGGCATTCTGATATTTTTCCCCCTCCTGCTTTGAGATGCGACACACAAGGCTACAAACAAGCTATCTCTGGAGATTTGAGATATCGGCAAGGCGTGGTGTGTGTGTGTGTGTGTGTGTGTGTGTGTGCATCTGTGAGTGTTTGTGGTATACAGAGAGAGACAAAGTGAGATAAAAAAAAAAGAATGGATAGATGGACAGATAAAGAATAAATGTATAGCAAACAGGGCTAAGGGATAGAAACAGTGTTTGATTTTGTATGAAAAACAACAAATCGAGCATGTACATGGAGGGGATTGTGTGTGTACGTGAACCCAGTATGTGTGTACTGTAAGCACACACTCATAAATGCATGTGTGATATTCATCTCCGTTTCTTCATGCAAATCAGTGCACAGGTGGAGAACATGTTGACTTGTTGTCTTACCTTCATACATATATGATAATTTACACAGCATACATTAGCTCGGCCCTTCGTCGCCGTATCCAGTGGACTCTTTCGGGAAAGCTCACTGGACTCCTGGCCACGTGAGACACATATCAATGAGTTACCTGCAACCAGTGTCCGCAGGCCCCGTCAAAGGCACGCCTGCCAAACCTCCACAGCTGGTCAAGATAAATGAGCTTCCATTTGGGAGACAATTAGGAGGTGTCACAGTGCGGTGGCACGCTAAAATGAGCAACATGGTCGCCCCATCACCCCTGCTGGGGTTAAATCCCCACCCCTAGGGGGGCTCATTAGTTTTTTTGGAGAGGAGGGAGTGGGGCTATGTCCCTCCTCTATAGAGAGGAGAGAGAGAGAGAGAGAAAGGGATGGAACTGACCTTCATCCTCCATCATCAGCTTGCAGGGACACTAGCTGATGGGCGCTCTCAGGGTCCATGCTAATGGGCTGTTTGCCACAGACTGGGCACACTTAAGGATGCAGGGGTGCAGGAGGTGTGGGCTTTTCACCATGCCATTAAGTGGTGGGAGGAGTTGGCATTATCATAATGTAGGGTTGTCTGAAGTTCTCCGCCACCATTGCTGATGTGGGTACCTGGCAGCCTCCCAGAAATATCCACAGATTTGTTTTTCTAAATTATGTTTAAAATGTGATTAATGTGACTAAGATTAATGGGAAACCTCCTTATGTGATTTCAAATACTGTATTACAAGTCACTTGCCAAACATATGCTGTATCCCTATTAATTTGTGGCAAAGCATTTTCATTTATCACCTTCATGTCAACACTCACCGAATCACAGCCTTCGGAGAGTTTGGCTTGAACCTGTTCTCTACAGAGAGATTGTCTCCAAAATGCTCTGAAATCATATTATCTGTCATTGATTCAGTAATCTGCTCCCTCTTACAAAATGTTCTACTGAATCAGTAATTTCTATAAAACCCAAATACTAAGCTATTGCACCCGAAGTGTCAAGTCTCCACACCAAAGAGTTTGAGCAGGGCTAAGCTATTGAATCCCAAAATCAGAGTGGCCTATATATAGACACAGAGTTGGCACTCACTCCATCAGACAGGGTGTGGGAATTTTCAAACCAACGGTGGTGTAAAGGTCCTCACTAGGGCAAGACGAAGTTTTGACTGTTTGTGAGGGAACTGATGAAATCCACCCTCTTCAATTACCATTAATGAGCCTCCCCGGTGCCTGATCGGTCTCTGCTTTCATCCCGGTCACACTCGGTAATTATGCCCCACGGAGCAGCGATTATCAGCACACCTTGATGAGTAAGTTATTACATATGTATCTTGCTCTCAGTCTCCCTCACTTCGCCTCTCTTTCCCAACAGATAGAAATGAATTAGCTACAGAGAATTCGCTTCTTGTCTTCTTTTTTCTTTGAGGATTAATGTCGCCCTGCCTTTGTTATGTTTGGAATATTGAGCGAAATCCTAATGGAAATCTGAATGTCACACTTGATTTAAATTATGATGCTGAGATCGTCCAGGCTTGCTGCCTGAGGCTATTGCACGCTAATACATTTCATAGCAGTAAGCTATCTTTGCTAAAGGTCAGTCAGCTCAATTCAGTCTAAGATGAACTTCACGATGATGCAGCCTTTCAGATGATAATCAATATTCATTGAAGACAATTCTTCAGGCCTAAATTTTTAAAGAATGAATTGTGTCTATAAGAGTGGGCTAATCCCTTTAATGTCCGATCATTTAGCAACATGCTAGCTCTTTGAATGCGATAGGTCTATACGAGCAATAGTACTGTCTGAGCACACCATGATAGTCCATTTTAGATAATCACACATATTTAGAGCAAGTCAGCACAACAGCTGTGCTTCCAAATATGCTTTGACGCAACACATATGCGATAAATACCTTTTCAGACCTTAAGCCCCCTCTCGAGCGAACCATATTAAGAAGAGGAGGACCCTCCAGCGAGGAGTGTCAGTCCTTGGTGGGCTCATTACAGAGGTGGATCTACCCTGATGGCTTGCTGAATGCTCTCCCCAGGAGCCATGCAACACCCCCATGGGGTCAACCAGCCTAATCAGACACCTATTAGATCAGACAAGTGTGTGTGTGTGTGTGTGTGTGTGTGTGTGTGTGTATGTGTATGTGTGTGTGTTTGTAGGTGAGGGGAGAGAGAAGTCAGAGAGGACAGAGAGAGAGAGAGAGGGGACTGTGGAGAAATAGATTGAGGAGATGTTTGGGTCATATCACGGGGGCCTGTCAGCCACCCAGGAGGCAGATTGCACCAGAGGGCAAATCAGCATTGTAGATAGGAAGGTGCCAGGCAACAAAGACTAATCCTTTGCCCGGACCATGAGATCAATATCTCATTCATTGATCCCAGACCATGTGAATGCAAAACAGGTGGCAATTATGGATACTGTTGAGCCTGACAAACTCATTACCATATGGACAGACTGTGGGGAGCAAATGGACCTGGGAGAGATTTCTTTGTGCCAATTTTGTTACTAGAATCTGACCTCCAGAAGAGCTCTCTCAAGGCAACACAAGGAGGCTACAATGTATCTGTAGTCTATAGATTGCATAGTATTCCAATGTACTGCATTTGTCTCTATTTTACTGCATTTGGTTCTATTCTCCTTCAATTTTACAGTCTAATACCAGACTCATGGTTGGGCTTACACTAGACTACACTAGACTTTCCATTACATTGGCCCAGATGCAAAAGAAATCTTGATGCACGCAGATGAAATTATGTTATTTTAAAATACTGCACATTGCTGCATGTTCCGTCTGAAGGAGGTGTACATTCAAACTTCTGACACCTCTTTTGAACTTAAAGGAGAAATCCGGTGTGACTTGAACCTGGACTGTCAGAACCTAAACTGTCTTTTTAGTAAAGTACCTGTACACTTTCAAAATTCTCATTGTCTCGTTTTAAATGTCAGGGATCTCAGATCTCTACCAATAAAATGTGGAGTTTCTCTGAACCTTGTTAATGGTGTAAAAATAGCGATTTAGCTACATAGACTATTCAGTGCATCTGAGTGTAGCAGTATAAGGCTAAAATGGTGTAAAATGCGTAATGCGGAATGAAGAGTAGGCCTATATCGTGGCCCACAATTGTATGACATAGAGGGCAAGCAACAAGGGTACCATACAGCTGTCCTTACATTGTCCTATGATTGGTCTCTCCAACTGGTGTTACTTTAAGGCAATTGGCAATTCACCTGACACACTGGGAAATACAGTAGGGTCTGCTGTCACACTCTTTGGGCCAAGGCTAATTTCTCCTATTCTTGATGGGAAGGCTGGTCTGGGCCATTGTACATTTACAAGCATAGTCTGATTGTAATGGCCATTTTCCAGCCCCTCCAATGAAATGATTGAGTCTATTCAAGGTTTCTTCCTCTTCTTTCTGTGCATGTGTGTGTGTGTGTGTGTGTGTGCGTGTTTGTGTTTTCATTCATAAATGATTTCACCATCATCAGTCAGATGAGCACTGTAAGGCTTGTCAGACTGATTACTTTAAATCAATGCTCAAACCCAAATTGGGAATTCACTCAGTCTATTGATTTAAAATGTCAACAGCTTGGATGGCTGTTAAAATATGCATCTGATATCAACCTGCCAGGGTTCATCAGAATGAATCGTTGCTGAAAATGAATGTTTGAAATGTAGAGGCAGAAAAAAAACCCAGACGGATATTTAATTTGGAAAATAACTCACAATAATAACTTACAGTAATATATGAGAATAAAATCTCTAAAACTGGTATAACTGGAATTTTACTTTTCTATGACTCCAGGGGTGCACTGTTCTTACCCATCATCACATTGGCTTGGGCAACTCAGAGCCAGGGCCACAGGGGGAATGGATGTCTGACTCAGAGGAGGGCGCGAATTCTATGAGAAGTAATCAGTCTGGGCACTGCCAAAGGTGTGGGAGAGGTCCAGCAAACAGTTGAATACTGATGCTTTCCTGTGGGTGTCTGTGTGTGTGTGTGAGCATGTGTGTGTGTGTGTGGGGTGGGGGGGTGATCTTGCTTGTGTGTGTGTCGGTAGGGAAGAGGGGAGAGAGAAAGAAAGAGTAAGCCTTAGAGGTTCTTGTTACAAATTTAGTGCCATTGTGAAGTGGCCAGTGGGGGATTCATATCCAGAAGTCTAGCCTGTTTCACCAACTTCATCTATTTTCGTAAAGAAGTCAAAAATCTAGGCCAAAGCAAATCCTCCTGCAGCCAGCAAAGAAATCAGATTCTCAGACAAATCTATTGTTGTGGTTTCAGTGAGGTTCAACTGTGTGCAGTGACCAGCTAAGAGCACCCTTTAGGAATGTGAAGAGGCAGAGTCTTCTTTCGCACATGCACAGAAACATGCTTATGGGATAAATCATCCCTTGTGTGAGACTATATAATAGAGTGAGATGCTTCTGTTCCAATTTTCTATCCTATACGGTCTATCCAATGGCAGAGCAGAGCAGTGGATATATGTAAAAAAAACATGATAGCTTTTAATGTCAGAACCATACTCATCATTTTGCCTCATGATGTATCATTCCAAGGACACCCACCTTGGCACAGTGACAGTGTAACATAATTTAAGACCAGAAATGAAATGCGATGAAATGAGTGTGTCTGCCGAAGGCTTATAGTGTTAACACTGCATTTGCTGCACACAAAGCCCCCACATGCTAAAGAAATGATGGATTTTGTATCCCAGCAAGGGGAGCTGGCATTCAGAACCAGCGGCATCTTGGAGAGAGAGAGAGAGAGAGAGAGAGAGATGTGCAAGCTCAGTTGTTGGATTCCATTAAGCACTCCCTGCAGATAATTCACCATTCAGTGCGTGTATGGGCCTAAGTCAGCAGCTGCTAGGGGTTATCTGTTAATAAGAAGAATCATCCCTACGTGCCACATAATGATTCTGTGATGGGAGGTGATCAGCGAGATTCATCTCCTAGCTTGTGCGCGGGCCCATATGGTGATTAATACAACGAAATGCCAGGACGGTGCACACACCCCCCTCTCCCAATCTCACACCATTCCTCTGTGTTGTTCCTTCTCTCTTTTCCCTGCCTTCTCTCTCTCTCTCTCTCTCTGTCCCTCTTTCCCCCTCTCCCCCACTCTGTCAGTGGTGCTCTGTAGTAAACGCTGCAAGTCCCCCTGTAGACTAGGGGGCTTATGGTGAATCTGGGATTTGTGCTCTGAGATGCCAGGGAGAGACTCTCTCTCTCTGAGCTAACAGAAGAAAGGGCTTCTGGAAACCGCCACGCTCAAGATGCAAAGCCCAGAGTCTTGGGGGACCAGGAAGAATGGGCCATTTGTTTTAGCATGTGGCTGGGATTGCTGTTGGCTCTTAAGAAAATCTGTATGGCACAGCCTGTTTGTCTTTTGCTTGACTTTAAAAGGAACAAGACTACCAGTGTTTGATTCCTGTCCAGGACAACTAGAAATGATACTGTTGAGATGGTCTGAACACATGTAGGTTCTACTGATGGATGAATGAATGAGTTTACATGGGTAGTTTGGCAATGAAAAATTAAAAGACAAGCAAGTGTCAAGATTTTTGAAGAGCTCACCAGCAAAATATTTCATACATTTCTTGTTAACAACAGGGGATCTTGGCAAAGTGCTATTTTGAATGTGACCTAAATAAGCCAAACCAACCATCACACCAAGACAGCCTGAAAGTAAAACCAGTGATAAAGCTGCAAAAGCAAACCCTCCAAATCGTCATACCACTGTAGCCACCAGCATGGCTTGTTGCACTCGTTCTTTCAATGGGACATAAATGTAATTATGCCCCATCAATAATCTTCCATTTTTGAACAGACAGCCTTTTGCTGCAGGCCAAAAAAAAAAAAAAGTGTGTGTGTGAAAGGGGTGGGGTGGGTGGTGTCGAGCTGGTTGGCAGTGAGATTGGTGTGATCGTTTGCGAGGCAAACACACACACGTGCGCCCTGGACCACTCACTCACTCAAGGCTCTTTGCGATAGAGTGATTAAAATCCAGTCTTCTTTCAAGAGGGAGAGAGAAACTAAATCGAAAGAAAAAAATAACAGCCCTTCTCCATAGCAACATGAAATTGAATTAAATCTCTTGGACCCAGTCTGAAATTGATTAAAGCTATCTAAGGAAAGCCAGAAATAACATTTATTCTAAAACACCTGCCGCTGCGGGATAATCGCCCACCGCCATCAGAAAGGGGTTTAAACCTGTGAGAACCTCTCTCCACCCATTGCTTGCTCAAATGCACTTGCCTGGCCTCAGACAAAGCACCAATTTGTCCCTTTGGTCTCGTGTAGGTATGGGTGGTCCTCTTCTCTGTGCCCTGTAGGTGTGACACAAGTGTGACCAATACAGTATAAAATAACAGCATTAATCACCTCTACAACTTTGGTTGTATGCACACACACACACACACACAGTGTATTCATGACGGTTGTTGAACAAATAGCTAACACGCGTAGGGCCAGGGCAAAGTGGATGCCATGGCTGATTGAATATGTATTTTTGCTGGTGTGCTGTGGGCAATGGTGAACTACACTGCACCCTTCTTTTTTTCCACAGAGTAGGAATAATAATGTGAGGCCTTGGCCTTAAGACGACAACACCCCCTCCCCCCCTCACACACACACACACACACACCCCTCCCTTCATTCTCCCACCCTCTAGGGTTCTCCGCTGAAATTAAAAAGGAGGAGAGTTTCATCAAGTGTGATTAAGTATGTGGGTATTGCAGAGACTTTAATTTTGTCCAAAAAATTACAATGGCTCATATGTCACATCACAGGCCTGGGTAGGGGGCTAGTGTTATTCATTCGACTAATAGAAATTTGTAGCACCATTTGTGAAAGATGATCTCTCTTGATCAATTGCTAATTCAGAATTGAAAACTGAACATACAACAGTCATGCAGCACACTGTCCTCAGACATGATGATGGAAGGAACTAGGACTTAGGTCACTTATCATGTACTGTAACACCAGGTTCAGATTAATTTATGGAAAAATGACAAACAACTGATAAATATTATTAAACACAATGTACTGTGAAAATATATGCACATGTATTACATGTTTTTAAACCTGAGTGAGCCTCTTTGCAGCCTCAATTTAGAGATCCTACAGAAAAAAGAACAGAAAGTCAAATTAAAGGCTGTGGTGATTTTCTTTGAAGCAATGCACAGACCCCATGGGACTGCTCCTCCTCCAATAAGTCTGGAGTCTGAGCCTCTAAGCAAATTTGTCTGTATAAAATATGAAACTCCTATTTGCTTCCAGCTCCTTCCCTTATGAATACGAATCACAGCTTTGTGGGGGAATTCCTGCCATATGTCTAAAGCTTCTATTTGATTTGATTTGATTTTTTTTATTAAAGGCCCCCACTTCCTCACTAGCTCTTCTCACTCTCACTGGTAGCTCTTGGGCTGCATCTTTGTCACTTGGTCTGTTTTATTCTTTTGTCCCCTTCCTCTCTTTCTCTATCTCTCTCTCTTGCTGTCTGTGTTAGTAAATGTGTGTATGTGTGTGCGTAGAAACACACACACACACACACACACACACGTATTCTCTCTCTTCTCCACAGAACCTCTAATGAAAAATTGTATCTGGTGAGGTAGCCCACAGAAGACTCTCCACTTAATGTTTCCTGGAGATTGAATAGATATGCCTGAGGCAATACTACAGCATGCTGTTTTGGGAAAAGGTCCATTTGAAAATGTTTCATCATAATGCTGAATTTCAGACTGCCAATTTACCTCTTGCAGAGAGAGAACTCATAGGGAAGCTTGGACATTATCTTGGGGGAAAATCCAGTATACTTTGTGACCGGTAAAAAGAGAGTAATATGACTACCATCCCGGCATACACAGTGCCACCATACTGCATACTGTACACGTGTGCCACAGGAAGGGGCAGTACATATGGTGTTTCCCTTAGACAAGGAGACAATGCTTACATTTCCAAACATCTGCTTTCCAGCTGCTTGTGTGTATTTGGGCAGATGCTCTTTTAAACTATGTTATTGACCAAGCCTGAGCGACAAGCCATTGAGCACATGATTAGGAGTCCTCATTTTTCCACGTAAAACAGTCAGGCATGGTAAAATCCAAACATAAAATCAAAACACACACACACACACACACACACATATATACATATATATATATATATATATATATATATATATATATAATATACAGTATACTGTATATATACTGTATATATACTCATTCATCCTCTGTTATGTTTGGACAACATTAAATAATTACATTCTTGAATCAGTAATTGAATGAATGAATATATCATATATCATATCATATACACATGAATGAATGAATATATATTGGATATATAATGACTATAATGTACAAATAATCAAACTGTTATAAGTGTCATATAGGCCATGCAGATTAATTACAGAGAACCCAACCGTATGTAGCGTCCTCCATGCCAAAAAATAGAACCTCCCTCTAATGGCTGTTTTGCATGCCCTTTGGCAAGTCAGGGGAATGGCGAGAATCTTTTATTAGTAGCAGATTTGGAGTCATTTTTACACTGTAGCCCTCTTCATGACTAGAGGCCCTTATTGTGCATTCTCTGACTATTCAGATTTGGATCTGTGCAGTGGAGCACATTGGTCTTCAGTAAATAGACAGGCAGCTCTCCACTCACTCACCTCTCCTTTTCCCCTCCTCTGACAGTCTCTCTCTCCTGGAATTTTTCTTTTGCCTTCTCCACCTCTGTCTCTCCCTCTTCCTGTTTTTACATGCTGTTCCGTTTAACATCAACAGGTTCAGTTACTTTGTGCTTGTTCCAAGATAACTGGGTTGACCTCCTCTGTCAATAGTGTCAATACACCCATCCTAAGACTAAAACACAACTAGAAAAGGTTTCAATGAGATTTGTTAAGAAGTCTGAAGAATTTCATTGCACTCTCTCATGAGGGCCGATGAAGGATCAATATCAGTTAAGTTGCAAATATTGCAGATATACTGCAGATATTGCTGCAAATTATGAACTGGGTTCATTTGGCTGTTGTAATTGAGTTAGCTTTCTCAGGGAATTCTAATGAGAGGTTATCTGTCACATCTGCAACAAGCTAAGCACTACCAATCAATGAGCACTGGAGACCTCTAATCAGTTCCAAACAAAGGAGCATACACTCCTTCAGTGGTCTTATTTACAAAAACACTGCACTGCAAAACCCTAACGAACAGCTGGTGATATGGGTTTTACTATGTTTTTATTAAGTAGTTGTTTGTGTCTCTACGTCCAGATGTAAAATAGGCCTACATCATTACATGTTTTGTCTGAGAGTATAGATGCGTCCCTGTATAGTTTTAAACTTAGCAGTCAGCCTGTATGGTGCTGAGTTACACACAAAGGCTGTGTGTTGCAAGGTTAAAGTTTTCATTAACAGGGCTGGCACACCTCCATAATATTGTGTATGATGGGGCCAATCCCCTCTGTTAATCCTGTGTTAATCCATTAAATATCGATTCAGGAAGCACTATCATATTAAAAAAAACGGTTGATATTCTTTATCAGGGAGGATTTTCCTCAAGCCTTATTGACGTATGTGCCTCACCAACCTTAATGGAACTCCCCATAGGCTAGATGCTGGAGATTTATATCAGGCTATCACTGAACGGCTTCATTTTCATGTTTAAACAGAGCCTGCATCTATCGCTGCGAATGAAGCGTCCTCAGTTGGCCTCCCTAAACTTTCTACTTATCTCACACGCTTGGCTTTGATAGTGGGGATGTAATTGACAGTTTATGCGTCTCTTGATTTCTTTGCTTTGTGATGAGAGAGTTACGAAGGAGAAGCCTCTGACAACTGCTAGGAAAGTGTGATATCCCGTAGTTCCCCAGACTTTCCATCACTTATTATATTTTTCCTCTCTCACAAAAGTAGGCCATGTCTTCCTCGCTGACAACACCCTCCTTATCTGACCTCAGCACACCTCTCCCATTTTGCATTTGGCTGTGTCTACCTCTGAGTCTGATACTCCTCAGAGAATCAGAAGGGCTTTGGACCATATATCCTATAACTTTTTAAATATATACTCATATACAACATTTCAAATAAAAGTGTCTGCATCTACAACAATATCTATTATATAAATAGTTGGATAAACATGGATGCTGGTACACAATGTCACCATATGACTATAAAAGAAAACGCTACCCCTGCTACACACCAGCTCGTGTGACCAAAGTCACTGTGTGACACATCTGATTTTAAATGATGTGATTAACCTGTAAGACATCAGAAAGATGGATGTATGGTCATTAAAATTCAAAATACGGTGATGGGTGGGTATGAAGATGACACTGGATATGAAGCATACATTTGTAATTGCCATGACCATCATCCTAACTGCAGAGGTTAATGGGTTGTGGTCATTTGTAAACCCTATTTCCTTAGGTAATGGGGAACTTAGCCACGCACTGACGAGGCATACAGGACCTCAGGAGGAGCCCTCCAGCTAAAGGTGAGTCATAATGATCTGTTAATCAAGAATAAAATGCTATTACTGTAGAGTCCTAAGAATGACTTGCTGTGTCATTACTTTACTACAGTAACAGTTCCAGCTCCATTTTAAACCATTTAGTTGTTCATGTGTTTATAGAATTATAAAGCATCATACCATGTATGTGCATATATGTTAGAACACATAATGAAATAACACTGCATTTTCTCAGGTTATTATGCAGATTTCAACTACAATATTTGAAGGATCTGAAATATTGTGTGTGTGTGTGTGTGTGTAATTCCCTGCTTTACCACAATCATACAATGCAGTGTGTATTAAGGCCTTTTTCTTTTGTGAACTTTTATGGAACATCTAGGCTACAATATTATGTTGTGTGTTTTACATGTTGTCTTTTACAATCATGATGGTGTCTTTGTGCACAGCAATAAATCCCTTGGCGCTCTCTGTGCTTGGTGAATAAAATGACATCATTGATTATTATCTCAGTGTTATTGCCGTTACCCGCTAACGTGCTTTGTTTTCTGCATAAATAATGCAAACTGGTCATCATGAAAAGACTATCCTCTCTGCAGCCTGGGAGCAATTGAGATGATACAGTGGTATTCTGTTTGTGTGTGTGTGTGTGTGTGTGTGTGTGTGTGTGTGTGCGCGTGTCTGTGTTTGTGTGTGTGCGTGTGTGTGTGTGTGTGTGTGTGTGTTTGCGTGTGTGTGTCATCACAGCGGTTTCTTCAACGGTTTCTTCAGTGTTCTTCCACCCATAAGGAAAGCTATGAAGGTTATCGTAAGAATCCTTAAAGGTGCTGCCAACTGTCTTTAAAGACAGATTTCAGTCCAAGCACTATTCTGTGCATAGTGTGATTCAGATATATTGACCACCGTCATCCAAAGCTTATCCTCCAGTCATAAGTCAGCTTCCTTAAAAGGCTGTAGATCTCATACTCTTTCATGGGCTTCGTGTTGAAGAAAGTGATCTATGAAAAGACACTTTTGTGGGGGCTCACTGGAGTGTCAGAGCAAGAGAGTTCTGCTTATAGTCAGCTCATGGTGCTTTGGAGTGGGAGCAAAGAGCAGGCAGTAGTTTCTTCAATCCCTTCATTGTTCGAAAAATAGGGATACGGTCAACGTTTTTTGTCAGGGGAAGCAGCCACTTTAAAAGAATCACTTGCGTGCCATGAAATCAAAGACTTGGCTTGTGATCATTTAAGAGACAAATTTGACCCTATTCTTCACAGGCCTTGTAGGCCCTACTCTCTCTAGGCCCAAAGCTATCCATATTTTTTGGTCTAAAATGTACTTCATTCATCATTGTAAAAATGCCTCGCCTGAGAGAGCAAGAAGGCTGCTTTGTGTGGATGTTGCATAAGACTTGTCCTCTGTGATTAGAGTAAGATTTCAGTGTTATTCTCTGTGAACCTTGCAGAGCAGTCCATTCAAAAGGACAAGAGGACAAATCTGTCTCTTTTTTGTTGTTTATAATTTTTTGTTTCACCCACCCCCCCCTTCTCTCATCATCCTTTAGACTGCCTCAAGGGACATACTTCAGACCTTTTAATGTGTGTTAATTATCTGCCTTCACTCCTTTAACTGTTTACTGGCTGACAAACAGAGATAGTGCTGTTTCACACGAAGTCGCAGGCTCCGGCTGATCAAGATGCATTGGGATCTCCTCCTTGCATGTTTTTAATTAGTCCGACTCCTCAGTGTTTTCTGTCCACTCCTCATCACACATCATCTCAAGTAAACACGAGTGTGAGATGTGATAAAACAGATTAACTGAAACCCCAACATTCCGTTATTTTATTTTTAATTTTTTTTTACAGTAGCTTTAGAGCCCTTACACTCGATACACGGCCCGTATACTTTCTCAAAGTCTTTAAATTCTCTTTAGCTTCAAGGTCCACGTGAAACCCTTAGAGGCATGTTTGTGTTAGCTGCAGTGAGTGACCATGGGATTGAATGGTCTTGGCTAAAACCTTTTCTCCACATTGATGGGAGCCAAGATGGAGGTCAGTGACCTCAGCGGTCATGTCCAGCTCCCATCTGCTGATCCAGCAATTTGGCCTGAGGACCTGGCCATGAGGTAGAGGTAGGGGATTATAGAAAATAGCACAAACAGCCAAGTGATATCAAATGACATGCAAGAGAGCAAAGGTGTTCATTACTGAATGATTCCTTGGCATGCACACTTTTTTTAAAAGGAGGCAGCATGTCTGAAATTATGTAGTCACCACCTCGTAAACAAATCCCATCAATCATTTCACATTTTATGATGAGTGGGGGCAGGTTTATAGGAGATCCTCAGGAATGCATGTCACAGGTAATCATCTATTGAAAATGACTGTTAAAACAGCCGGGGATGGTGTTCATTTTCCCCACATTCCAGGTCAGCAGGTTCAAAACACACCTAGGTTTTTTTGCAACCAAATGAGAGAATGCTGCAATGTCAGTCAAGGTCCTTTGATATATATTTTTTAAATCTCAGTTGAAATACTGTCAATACAAATAATACTCATGTTGTAAACACTCATCATGCCACTATTCACTGCTGAACAGAAAAGAAGAGAACTGATGAACATAACAGAAAGCACTTCCAGAAAGATCAGTATTTCATGTGTATGATTAGCAACACACTATAAAAATCTTTTGTGAAAGACACACATGTTTCTCAGATTTATATGTGCCTGTTTCTGTGTGCTCTCTTGCTGTCTGCCTGTCTGTGAGCAGCATGCACTCTCACATGTTTGACTGTATGGCCTAATTCACACAGAGAGAGATCAATTATGGAAATGTGCTTTGGCTCTTCATCAAAGCCTGGGAATGGAAAGATGGAAGACTCAGCACTGGATCAAAGATGTGATCATGTTCATCACAAACATCTGAACACACCAAAATAAATATATTTTCTCTGGTATTGATCATGGTCAAACACATACCAAAAAAAAATTGAACATACTTTAAAGGTCTTCCATTGTACAAAATGGTATTGTCAGGGCAATGGAACAGACAGAACAGAATTCTTTGTGGAAGCAATTGGGCTTGTTCTATAGAGATGAATGGGGTGCTGCATCGTGTTGCATCACATTGCGTGCTAGTGGATTAGTTGCCGAAGACAGGCAGCTTGTAATTCCGACTGCGCCTATTGTTTTTTTTATTTCAGCACCGGCCAATGCTAATGACATTATCAGTCAATTCTTCAAACTCAAACTATCAATATTTGCCAGTAGATGGCAGCAGAGATCAAAGAATAACCTCATAAACTGAAAGTTTACAACAGCATGCAGTGCATGCTACACCAATGCTATCAAATACTTCAAATACACACCACTTACCATTATGGCTGTGCCCCACATGAAGGGGATAAAACATTTCAGCGCACAGTATGACAGACAAAAGCCGAGGTCACACAACATCAAACAACTGTAGGGTGTAGGTGTGTACTTAGAAGTTCGGCTTCTCTCCAAAAATTATTCTCATAAATTCCCTTCTGCTAATGATGACATAGGGAATATTTTTTTCCCTGAGGTTCCAAAGAAAGAAGTGACCATTAAAATGATGAGTTTCTCTGACCTGCACAGACAAAGAAGGAGGCTCTCATTTGGTAACTAGGCCTGTAGAGTCTGTGCATTAATTCTTTATAAGGTGCTGATGGGAAACAGTATGGAGGTGACCATGGGGAGACCACAGTGTTGCTCTGTGGAGACAGCAAAGTATACTGAGAGAGTGCTGGTCATTATAACTCACACACCTTGGGTTGCTGTGGAGGCAGCTAATGCACTTTTACAGGCTTTTTTATGTGTCCTTCTGGAATATTCCCATTGAGAGTGGCCATAAGTCAGCTCTCAGTCAAGGACCCACCAGTGGACCATTATGCATGTAAAATTCAGAGCGGGCGTGTAAATTGAGTAAAAAGTCACTTGTGTTCAGTTGGCTGGTTTGAGGTTTTTTTTATCATTTCTAATTCTACTCATTATACACAGATAGGCTACATACCCCTTCCACATTCACAAAGATACATGGATTATGTACACACTTGATCATATTTGTATGAACAAAAGAAAATTAAAGTGATTTTCTGGGATTTAATTTCATACACTCTCCTATTTAAATAAATAGGCTTCCTATTTTGTTACATAGCAGTGATATTGAGACCATGCACATGAAGGAACACACACAAAGAGGTAAATATTTAATGTGCATGTAATTTCAACTCTGCAGGGTGAACAAAGAACTGTTTTTTTGCCAAGAGCACATCAGCCCAACATAATCAACATGCCTTTTCCCTTCTTTAAAGATCCTGTTATCGAAACAAAATGGTGCAGAATGATTTTGCAGAGGAAGGTAAGAGAGTCTATACACCCCTGGAGGTCTTCTGAACAAATATAAGCTAGCAACTCATGCAGTGTAGCAATTTTCTTCTTATAAATCAAATGAAATTATTACATTTACTTCATCATACACATTAAATTAACATTTAAAATCTACATTCTTTTTTTCTCTTCTGTGTACACCGTCAAGTTTAAAGTGGATGTTTATGTCAAAAGGACAAATATTTTTCATTTGATTGATATTTTTATTTACATCACACTAATTTGTGTAAACAACTTGGCATTTACACCAGTCCATCCTATTAAAATCCTCTTGCCTGGCAGAAGATAGATACAGTAGCATATAACATCGAGGGTCCACTTACAGTCATTAATTAAATCCTGTATCCTGAATTACACATCAGTTCATATATTTGCTCATTTAATTCAAATTAGATCAATTAAAGAGCCTGGATGTCCTGGATGTAAGACTTCCATTAGCCACCATTACCATTATTAGTGTAAGTAGTTATACTTCAAAATTTGTGACAGTGGGGTAAACCATAATTTAAGGGGCACTTTTACACAATAACATTAATAATATAAAATATTTTATGTCCATATCGTTAGTAACACAGTTTCTGGGGGTTGAAAATGCAAAAAGAGTGAAACTACCCTCCAAAGTGGAATTCTTAGGAACACTCACTCTCACTTCACCATGTACCTGAAAAACACATCATTCATCAAGTCGCTTTAAGAAGACTCCCAATAGAGAGTAGTAGAGAACAACTGATACAGGCGGAGGCGTCCTACAGTAGACAGCAGTGGCTGAGACCTGGGAGGATTTCTCAGTGGAGAGGGAACTTCATTGATGGACATTTTACACTCTTTTGCGTGTCCGGCTGCACACAGATTTCACCCCAAAACTCGTCTAGTCTAAATACAGGGTTGAAAGTGAGAACAAAAAACACTTTTACACTTTTCGTTTAGATTATAAATCTTAAAGTACCCTAAGTACATTTGAAATGGAAATACAAAACCATTGTGCAGGTTCACATGGTATATTCAAGAATGTTTGTTCAGATTCAGACGGGACATTTAAGAATGTTTGTTCAGGTTCAGACATTTGTGTGTTTTTATGATGGGTATCATTTGCCGAGAGCCTTCTAGGGCAGCCAAGCATAAGTCAGATGTGTATGTTTGAGAGCACTTCAGTGGCTGAGCGCAGGTCAGTTAAACCTGGCCTCTCAAACATCCCATGCAGATGCTGCATGGCAGAATAAATACAGCTTGCTGTGCCATTTATTATGTTTTCATCTGAGATGTGGGGTTTGAATGCCAATGAGGGACTTTCCTTAAACCCTCTCCCCAGTTTAATTTCACCATCTCTATCTTCATCGCATCCCCCCTTTTTCACTCTTTCCTACATGCTCTCTCTCCGTCATTCCTTTGTTATACTGAATATACATTGTAAAGGACCCCTTGTTGCTACAATTTGTTACACCCACATGTGGAAACCAGCCACCACACCAGCAATAACCACCACCAGCTTCTGCCTTGGATGGTTCCAGTCGCCTTCACTTTACATCAACCTGCAGTACATACATTACAGTGTATAGGTACAGCGCTGTGTATCAAAGGTCTCACCTTATTTAATGTCAGTAAGGGAGGAGAGCTGGTATTTCCAGAGCGTCATGTGAGATGCGAAAATCTATTTCTGCAGCCGGCACTTTCCTTTTAACCCAAGGCAACCCACCCATAATATCAGAAGGCTTCATAAGACCTCTTCACAAGAAAGAGCCAAAAGGGCCACAAATCCATTAACAATTCATATCCAATTAAATAGGCAGATTCTGTTCTCCGAGTAAGGATACATACACTTGTGGTCTGAAATGAAAGGTGAGAGTTATTGGCACAGCAGTCAAATGTCATCCCCCATAGAGCGATTGTACAGCAGACACATTTCAATCCAGGTTCAAGCCCTGACCACAGAGATAGACCCTTTTGTGCTAACACTCATTTCAATAGCTATGTGTGTGTGAGTGGAGCTTTGACAGAGATGTTGAAGCCTGAGGGACACAGTTGAGGGATGCGTTTCACGTTGATTAAACCAGGATGCACTGAAGTCATTTCACAAATGGACTGAAGCTGCCCACTGAGCTTTCATACCATGCCACTTGTTTGCATGTGAATTGAAAATAAGATTCCAGCACTGCAGCAAAGCTTCAGGATGAGAGAATCATTTAGTTCCATATTTTGAAGAGGAAAAAAACCTAAACCAAATGGAAAAAAAACCCTATTTGAAGGTTTTTTACCGCTGCCATGTTATGTATGGAAATATTCATGGAATTCTAAGTTCTAAAATCAATGTCCCACCTCCCTACTCCCACTCTGTTGATTCCTGCATAATGTATCCACCCTAATGACACTTCCTCGCTTGCACACACACATACACATGCTACCCCCTCCATACCCAGAGCTGCTCAGTCACAGCTGCAATTGCCAAAGTGGCTTTTTGCATAGCTAAGTCACTGTCCATTAGTAGGCAAATATTCAAAAACACTCAGAGAAAAAGATAACAATTTGTGAAAGCAGCAACTGTGCTTTTTTGCCCATTTATTTGCACTTGGTGGCTATGCCTGACCACTCCTTGTGGTTGGACACAAACTGCAACTCAAGCACATGGACATAAGTGAGCAACCATATCCATTCAAACACCACAAAGCCATCAGTTGGCATTAATTCAGAGAAAGCAAAGCCAATATATAGTCGATCTTGAGGTTCAATTTCATGGTTCAACCAAGAGAAACCATGATTTCAAATGGTGACACATCTCCTGCTAATGAAAACAGTGCTTTCAGCTCTCATGCTAATGCTTTAGGGGAAGACGGAAATCAGTCTTAGCGTTGGAAAACAAATATCTATAAGTATAATAGAAAAGTTTAGTTTGTGTAAAGCAGATCTGAAAAATTGTTAGTAGTTTTTGAAATGGAAAATTTAACTTTACGTTTTGTTTTTTACTTTGTTACATTGAGGAATAAAAATAACATGCGGGGGGGGGGGTCAGTCTAAACTGGCTGCAGTGGGCTGTGAGGAGATGGGTCTCATCAGTAATACCACTGATATCTGGGTTAGTGTGAGGTAGCCTAAAAAAATATATCAAATCTGTACTGTCTGTGACTAAATATAAACCCACATAATGTCTCATTTCACACATAAACAAAATGCACCAAAAAATAAAAAAAACTTATTAAGCTGTTCCTTACATACATCCTTACATCACAGTGCAAACTTAAAATACACATTTCATCCTCAAAAGGACAGAAATTGGGGGAAATTATATGTACAGAATAACTGACTTCTCAAATGATTGGATATATTGCTACGATCATATACTATGGTATGTATCATTACTATTGGAAATATTACTAATATTATATATTATGTGGTATTAAGAAGTAGAGCGCATATAATTAATAATAAAGTTGGGTTGCCACTTCCCTAAAATTAGTCTATGCAGCTTGGGATTTCTGTGCTGAGAGAGCACAAATAAGTGTGTGTGCATTGCTGTTTGAGTGAATTGTCAAAAAGTTACCAATTCTGAGATTCCCAAGTCCGTGCTCAAAAACTTTTAACGTAAAACGTTAACGTAATGTGTGACATAAGGCTAAATTGAAGAGGCTTTCTACATCTCAAATGCACAGCGTTATGAAGACAAAACTAGCTGAATATCAGATTGAAGTAGTAAAGCTGGATTCTCTTCAGTGCTCATCTGAATGTAAATGCACTGTACAGAGAGGTATTTATAGGGTTGAGAAGGTCATGGTCAAATTTAGTATCTAAAATCAGTTAAATCAAGAGAAAAACATTGATTAAATACTGTACTTTTGGTAAAATCTCACAAAAGGTGCAAAACAGAACGCTCTGGAAACAAGTACAAATATGTTGTATATGCTTTCAAGGTTAAAGTAGCAAGGTGAGTATATTCCAAAAAAAATGTAAGAAATAGTCACAGGCTGATACAGTATACTGTATATAAGTATACATGTATATGATAATTGCTCCCTGTAGAAGACTTATCACATTGATGCCTGAAACATTAATTTGTTTGCAACAACGGTCTTTCCCAGATTACTCTCAATTCAATACTGTTATTTTAGTCCCTGATCATAAAAAAAAGAAATGGAATTCACTGAGACACCACATGATAAATTACAGTGACCATAACCTGAGACATTTGTCCTTTTTTCAATGTAGTTCAGATCTATTTAAACAACTTCAAATTATGGCCAGTGCTAAGAACTCTCTTCTTTGCTCTACTTTGCCAACAATATGACTGCGCAGAATGAACCAAGTGCTCTGCCTGTCTGGAGCCCCAATGACAGCTCCACTTTTTGGAGAAAAGAGGCTACAGTGTAATGAATTCAAAGTGCAGTGACAGTGTTTACCGTCTTGTATTGTGGAATAAAGAATAGTTTTTGAAGCTGTGCTTTGGTGGGTAGCGACATGACAAATTGGCTTTTTTTGTATAATTTTTATGGATAATTCATATTTCACTAACATAAGTTGAAAGTTATTTTAACTTGTGGTAACTGTATTGTTCAGGGCTGTGTTTCCCAAACCATAGCTAACTAGTTGCACTTTAATAATGGGCTACTAAATTGATTACTTAGCAACTATGATTTCGTGAAATATTGCGCTCATATGTGCAACAGTGTAATTTTGTGGTATCTATGAGGCTATAGCCAAGCACAGACATTGTCAGACATTAACGGACATTAAAGTCAAATGTAACAAGGTACTTCCGGCATCATCAAAGCGCAGCAGTCGTTCTCTATTCATCGATTTTCTTTTCTTGCCCCTTTCCAAGAAGCCTTTGATGAAGAACAGACATGTGCAGCCCTGGACTTATTGTGGTTTGCCAGTACTGATATTTGGCAGGAGGATTCTAATATCTACTTTACAGGGCTGGTAATCCTTTCTGTGAATGCTACTGGACTAGCCTCATACACAAGCATTCAGACACACACATACGACAGAGGCTGCAAGTGAATGAGGAAAAGAAGATGGGAAAATGAGAACAAGAGCGTGAGCGATGGACAAGGACAGACAGAAAAACACAGTCAGACAGAGAGAGAGAGAGAACAAGAGTGAAGGATATGACCCCTCTCTCTTTGGCTTTAGAAAGCCTTTTCGCATCATAGGATTATCGAGTGGAAGACCCCATTAAAGAATAAAAGGAGAGCTAGCGTTTTTATAAAAAAAAAAGCGACAGTGCCACGCAGAGAGCCAATGCTTGGGGAGGATGCTGAAGATACCCCCCCCCCCCCCCTCTCTCTCTCTCTCTCTCTCTCTCTCTCTCTCTCTTTCTCCTTGGCCTCATGAAAGGGAGTCTCTCATTAAAAACAGCGAGGAGGCCTTTCTGGCTTAAAGTGCCCTCTCTCTGGTGAGGGCTTTGGATGATTGTTAAAAGGCCGCTTTTGATCAGCCTTATCAATTTCTCTGATGCTTCTGAAAGCAAACTCTCCCACCCACCCCTATCCCCCAGTACTCCACTCGTTGCTAATTTCCTGACACAAATAATAAATAAATAACTAAAACAGCAAAACAAATTGAGGGAAAGTTTGACTGCAAGCGCAGTAGGTGCATGCATGGGGTTGGGTGATTACATGGCAGGTGACGCTCTATGCGTTGCCAAAAAAGTGATGGGTCCTCAGACATACACGGATGATAGGCTCTGCTGGCGCATGACTGCTTTTAATATAACAGATAAATACAGCCATCTGTGCAAACTTCAATTTCCTCCCTGTGATTGGATCAGACACCGTTTGCACCGGAGCCTTTGGCTGGCGGTGAACAGTATTTTTAAAAAGGCAAAGAGAGAGGAAAAAAAACATGTTATATTGTCATCTTCCTCTCTCTTTGTCACACGTATAGCCTGTGCAAATATATATTCTGAGTGGAACAGGAGAGGCCTCACCTCACATATACTATTCAAGGAATGATTCAACAACCCTCTTGAATATTGCGCACACATCACCATACATATCAGCGATGTAGGTGTGTGTGCTGTTCCATTTTTCAGGCAAATTGATTTTGCTTTTGGAGAATCCATCTCACTGCCATGTACTGGCCCATAATAATCAGCACCACAATGAACAGAGGAGCATTTAAATGATTCCAAGGATCAGAGCATGTTCGGCTTTGTGATTTACTACTCCGAACCACTACCAGCGGGTAGATTGGGTCCTCGGGACATTCAAATGACAGTGTTAGCTGACGTAAGTGGGTTATCTCCCCCTAGTGCACTTGAGAAGAGTGACATGTTCCTTTAATGAGAACAGGTTATTCAGAGGTTAGCTTCAGCCATGCCCCCACCCAAAACCCTCCCGCTACCACTAACACTAATAATAATCCCACGCCATCCTCCGTTTATTTAAAGCCTATTGCACAGCTTACATGGCAAACAACAAAAGCTGTTAGGTATGACAAGGAGCAATTTAGTTTGATAATCCATTATAGGCTTATGTATTCCCTAAAATTCTTCCTGATGTAAGAGCAGTCTTCACATGTAATACATATTAAACCCAAGCATAGCTGCTTGAACATGTTGTGTTCATTTTGCAGTATAGGGTTAAATGCTGCAAAAAACTCTCTTGTCTACTACACAAGACACAATCAGAATTTGCCTCCTTCAAATTGTGGCACCTCTGTGTTAGAGAGAGATGTGGCTTGATTGAAAGGGTATGTGACGGGTGGGGGGTGGGTGTGCTCAGGCCAACCTGTGTCCAATCACCACCTGATTGGCTGAGACGCAGAGCCAGTCTGATGGCTCACAGAGTGGCCTTGACTCTCGGGCGGACAGCTGCTGCATGGTGGCCAGCATCTCTGGGAGGCCTGTTTCTGTTGTGGATGCACTCATGCAAACTATGATGTGACTGTTTTGATAGGTTTTACTGGCGTCAGTGAGGTTTATAAAGATAAAGAGTGAAAGTTGAAAACAAAAGGTCATGTGTCTGCCAGCGATGTTGGTGAAGTGGAGAAATGAGCTTGTGTGTTTGTTTGCTGGTGTCCCCCTCCTAGGATGAAACCATGGGAGGTGAAACAACCTGTCAAAGAGTGTTACTTACTCACACTCACACACGCACACACACACACACACACACACACACACTTCCACACATACACACACAGTCACACTGTCACTCCCATGGATAAAAAGTTTTCATAAATCAATTAACCTGTCATCACATTCAGTGCAGCTCCAAACATAATGGCGCAAAGATGGCCCATTCATTCTGGGATGCTTCTTGCAGACCAAGTCGGCAGCGTGTCCCATACTTCATCCTGACTTCCTGACATACTTCATCACGCTTGGTGATTGATGGAGCCTCGGACACACATGTCCACCATGGCGGCTTACAGGTGGAGGACAGGGCAGAGGATGAATTGAACGGCCTCAGTGGATCAGTACTCCTGCTCTGTCACGGGTGACATCTCTATTTCAGAATAGCATTGGAGCAGGTCTGGTGCTTTAGGATGCCTCCCATTAATATCAAGGTCTGCAGCCCAATACCAATTGGATTTCTTTTATATGATCTAAAGGTCCAAGGTGACCTGAGCCTGGCTGTGCGGATTCCCGTGAATTAAACCATGACACTTAGCAGTCCACGTTAAAGAGATTATCCAGAGCTGCCAGTTCACAAATTTGTTGCACCAGATGTCTATGTTGTGCCAAATGTTGTCATCTGGCGGCACTTCGCTGACTCAAAGAGCAGAGTTGTGTGCAGACTTCCAATGATCCCTTCAACAGTGGGTGTGAAGCAGAGCTACATTTCAAAATAGAACTCAGTGTTTTGGGGGTAGAGTCTGTCTAACGCAGGTGCTGGATCAAATGGTCAGGGCCATTGCCATCAGTAACATGCCCTGTCCATGCTCCCAGTAAGCACCACATCCCCACCCCAAACCTCAACGACCCACATTTAGGTTGATGCTGCCACTCTGCAGCCCTCTATGCATCGGTTTTAGCTCTGACACCAGATGCCCTGGGTAGCACTGACCCTGGGGGCGACACCTAGAGTCCCTGGCAGTTAATCACTGGGTGTCGGCCATGTTGGTTGGGAGTTTTTGGAAATGGAGATTTATTAGGGGGTGTCGCCTCAGTCAGGGACCCCATTTTTCCCCCTACCCAGTTTGGCTGGGCTCACAGCAGCTCTGGGAGACAGAAGTGGGACAGAAGCGATGGCCAGGAGTTTACTTCTAGAATGAGGATAGTACATGTCTGCCCTTGCTAGCTACAAGACTCAGGTGTTGAGGAGCTGCAACTAATGATTTTTTTTAGCCTGTCATTGGCCAGTGCACAGCATGTACAGTATACAGATGGACTGAACCGGTATGTGTATGGATAAGCATATTTACTGCATGTGCTGATCGGAATAAGTCAGAGGTTCAATAGGACACAGCAGTCCTCCTGTAAGCTGACTGACAATTGAGAAACCCAGGATTTATCTCCAAAAATGTTGTTATAGATAAAAATGTGCTAAATACCAAATTAGCCAGGCCTTATCTCTGGATTAGCATTTCCCTACATTGATAAGTCTGGATTTTATTCCATTTAGCTCTGTGTCTCAGGAGGCATTTTAGCCTGGACAGTCAAACAGGTTGATGTTTAGACCCTAGTAAGCACACAATCTGGTGCAATACATAGTAAGCAATCCTTTGTCAAAACTGAAGCTCCAGACCATTTGTACGAAATGAGTGTAGTACGAGGGGACTACAGTCAAATTTAAACTCAAAGAATATTGGAAATCTAACAATAAGCCAAACAAAACTGATATTTCAATAATAATTGGTCATGCATAGCCGTTAATTAAACCCTGGCTCCAACCAGGATCCATCGTTCTATAACATACAGAATGTCTTGCCATTCAGTAGTAAGGGCTTATTTCTTGCTGGAGACTGGATCAGTTCTTGACAGACATTGTGCCTTGACTGATGGATTTGAGCTCTGCATTCAGAACGCCTTCTTCTGTTCACTACCTGGGTGTGGTAAGCAGGCTTTAGAACAAGCTCAGTGGATCAAATCCAGACTAGCCCTGTAGGAACATGCTAATCAAGTGGCACAGTAGGAAGGTGTGGGCTAGGTCATGCTATTTGCATGCAATGCTACATGTAAATACAGATACTGTACCTTCAGAGGTCCACCCAAATGTTGCCCCATGTGTTTTTATGTCTGCTCCAAAATGGCTGCATTGCCCCAAATGTCAGCATGTCATTCTTCCTGCAGATAACTACCTGTCCTCCTAGCAGACCTCTCTGTCACACATGCCATGCCACATTATCACCCTGTCCTCTAGTGCAGCCCTCGGTGACCCTGCACGAGCCCAGACCATCAGACCGTGACACAGGACATCAGGAGATGAGAGGCACGGCCAGTGGTGTGGGGTGTGTGGTTGGGAGGGGATGTCCCCAGCTGACAGGGTCATTATTGCATACGGCTAGAAACCATAGCGACGGCATGCATGGTTACATATGTGTCTTTGCCCTCTTCTGAGTCCTGCTGGCCTGAGTTCTGCCTGTGAATGTGGGTTGAGAGTCAAGCCGCTCAATTAGACCCCGAGGAGGGGCAGCTAAGTGACCAATGCACTGTAATTATTGGCTGGAGCTTATTCAGGAAGGATGTTTTTTTTAATAAGAACTGCATATTTAATGATTTACAAACAATGGCAGAATTTTTAATGACAATGAAATCAGGTAGATCTGATGACCAGTTACCAAAGTAAAGGGAAAAAAAGAAACTTAATTCCATTCATAACCTACTCATAAAAAGCAGATTAGTGTTTGGTGGTATGATTCATCCAGACACCAACTCGTTGGATTTATTTTGTATTGTAGCACCATCTAGTGGATTATCAACACACTGCATGTCATAATTGAAACGTTGGATGAAGACAAAGTGATACATACAGATATCTTACAGTACTTCTTTACTGTCTGACTTTACTAGTTTAAGCTCAGTCTATCTTATTTACAGAACACTTTTATGAAAATAACTTGCTTCGCTTGATCTGTGTGCCTACGAGACTACGTAGCTCAGGTTCTATCAAGCCCTCCATTTACAGAGATGCAGAGACTTCTGTTGAATTGACTAAGGCCAGAGACACATATAGGACAGAGGTGGAGCAGAGTGAAAATTGCTTTAAATTGAAAATGACGGCTAAATGTGGAGGAGCAGCGGTGGTATTTCGAGATGCATCAATTGTAGCCATGGTTTGTGTAGGGTCAAAGCAGAGGGGTAGCCTATGTTCTGCAGGCCAGGGTCGAAAGAAGGCTGAGAAAGGTTACTTATCAGGGGGCCAAGTCATGCCATATCTTTAATCACCTTGGCTAACAGCCAACTCCCATGTTTAATTTCAAAGCAGCCACAGTCTACAATTTGATTATTAACAATATGAACCTGTACCAGTAATCTGCTTTTTGTATCTCTGATTGTAGCTTTCTTTTCTTTTTTTATTAAGCTCTTTTTTCATGAATGCAATTTCACAATGTCTTACATTAGTATTTCCACGTATGTAATAAAACCTCCTTGGTCTAAACATACATGATATTGACTAATCTTTTTGCACACAACATGAATCCCCAAAATACATTCAAACTAGTCTCCAGAAGCAAAATGAATCCTCAACAAAGAACAAAGGCATCCATCAGCATCCCGTCTTCATGATTACTGAATTGGTTTTGAAGTCCCCAGCCTCACTGTAATCCAATAGAGTGGAACACTGACTCCCCCTAGTGGTGTTCTTGTCATTGTAACAATTGAGAGTCACTCCCAACACGAAGCATCCATATTTTGCTGCTTTAGAATAAGGACACATACAAAACACCATACACATTTTTTACTTGTTGCCTTAAACAGAAAACTTGTGTGAATATTCTACCTTCTGTGTATTTGTATATTTGTGAATATTCTACCTTCTGTGTATTTGTGTATTTGTGGCCCCTTCTATAAAATTATATGCACAACTTTGTTTTGACTGTTTCCCTAACTGTTTAAGGCCATTTAGTCATAGATTTATTTCAAAGAAGTTTCTTAAAGCGTTGGAATCTTACAACTGTCTAAGAAAAACTGGTTATGCAGTGTGTTGTCTTACCAGATTATAGACACTGGGAGGCAGCAGTCTGTCAAAAGCAATATCTCTTTAAAAGTGAAACAGGAAGTTACAGCTAATAATCTTGCTTAACTCTTACCTCTGTGTAAAGCAATGAGTGTGTTTACAGTTCCGCAGAAAGAGGGCTTTTGCAAGAGACCTTCAATGTTTTGCTGATTTGGTGTAAGGATTTTTTATTTCTGTGTAGAGCTTTTGCAAAGGAATGCCAATAGTAATAATAATTAGCCATCAGAAAAAAACTGTAAATGACACTAAAAGTTAACAGTTAATGTCAAATGATTCACTGTAAGAAGTCTTTTTTAGAATTAATGTACTGTAAAACATGTAATCAGAATATCTGAACTACTTAATGTGGCCACACTGTTACTTAAAAACATGACAGAATTTTTCTTTCAAAACAGTGTAGCATATTTTATGGATGTAATACACTTGATGTTTTGTTGCGAATTTGAGTCTTTTTATGGAGAATTGACTCAATAGGCTTTTCACAGGCAGCTAGTCTCCAAAAGGTGGATCAGTCTGACCTAGTTCCTGTAAACACATAAACACAACCATGTAGACACACACACATACACACACAGACTACTTGTGTCAGTGTGAAAAACATTGAGAAACTCCTCCCTTTTGACTGGAGTGTGGCCAAGCTCAAGCGCAGAAGTGAAGTGCGGGACTGCTGAAGGTGTGGGAAGATTTTTTTAGTCTAGTGGCTAACTGAGGGGGAGGAGATTTTATGTAGAAGAGTTCACGGGGGTTCACTCTGAAGTAGTCCACACCACAAAAGCTTAACTCAATCCTCAAATCCTTCTTTCACTCTCCTTTTATTTCCCTTTCTTCCCTTCTCTCTTCCTCCTTGGCTCCTTCCCTTCCCTCCTCATACTCAAACACAAACTCAAACACAAACTCTCTCTTCATTTTCTTGGAACAGGCTGCCTACGTCTTGCTGTAAACTTGAGAAGGAGGAAGGAATGACACAAGGCAGAACACGAGAGAGAGGAAAAAATGTCTGTCTTCTGCTCCAAGACACTCCCTGTTAGCAGGGCCTTGTGATTGGCTACTGGGCAGCCTTGCAGCAGGACGGCCCACTTCCTGGTGAAGTAAAGTGAAGTCCAGCGGTTTGCAGTTTAACCTCTCTGCCCCCCTTTCCATCCCCCCCACAGGCCTTTCAACCCCACCCCTCCCCCTAACCCCTCAACACACACACACACACACACACAAACACCACCAACCCCTACATACTGTGCAGTGCCTGCAGCCTTGGCTCCGAGGTCTTACTCCAAATCTACCTTACTCACGTTCCGGCCGGAGCCAACAGGAATGCTATGGAAAAAAACGAACGGCCAGATAAGATAGAGCCTGGGATCGCTGAGCCTGTGCCGAAACATTTGCAGTCGGCTTTGAAGGAGGAGGAGACAGAGGAGGTGTGCAGGAGTTTGTTACTGTGCAAGAGCAGTGCTAGTGGCAGACTAGACAGGAGCAGGAGACTGAAACCCAGAGGGAGAGAGACTGCATGGGACCAGCGTGTCTGAGGCCGTGCTGAAAGGTTTGGACTTCTCCTCCCTTCTCCTGTCCTCCACTTGTGTCTCTGGCCCCTGTCTTGCATGCACGTCTTGCACATAAAGCCTTGTGCTGCTTCTGCAATCTGTGCATGATTGCAGCAGATCAAGTCATAGCCATGTACCCATCTGTCTGCTGAACAGTGTGCCAAGTTATTGTAGCTTCTTCACTGAAACTTGTTATTTTACTCATGTTTGCTCTCATTCTTCTTTTCTCTCTTTCCCTCTTCGACATTCTTTCTCTGTTTACATCTTTCTTTTTGTCTTTCTATGTACAGCTCCTCAACATGATCACCGTTGCTTCCACCATCCTTCGACACGGGGCCATGAGATGCTGGTCTGGCCAGCGTGCCATGGCAACGGTTATCTCCGGCAACAAGACGTCACAGTGAGTTGGAGGACAGAGGGTCCCCAGGGCCCTTGTGTGGCAGCAACATGATGGCCTTTTGCACAGAGATCTTGTGACTGTGACTGTCTTTCTCCTATTCTCTCTAGTTGTTTGTCTCTTACTTTCTTTCTGTGTGTCTGTCTCTCTCTTTCCTGCTGTCTCGATATCCCTCTGTCTAGGCTGGTAAGGGAGAGGTTAAAGAAGGATGTGGCAGACATGAGCCCTTTCCCAGGCTTCAGGCCAGGCTTGGTCGTGCTCCAGGTGAAGCCTTAACTCTTCACGACTCTCTCTTTTCCCCCTTGCTTCTTTCTTTCCACACTTCCTCATCTGCTCTTTTCTACATCTCTGTCTCTAGGAGGTTGACATACATGTATATTGTGCATCAATACAAGTTTAAGTCAGGGAAAACCAGATGCCCCAATTTTTTGGTCTGAAAGCTTTTTCTCAAATCAAAATGTTAGCTGTCTGTCAGGAGCAGATGAAGTAATTTAAGTAAAGCTACCAAAGGACTTTAAATTGCACAGCATTCACATTTCATGACTCATTTAGGACCCTTTTAGCGGAACAATTGCACTGTAACCCTGATGGACAAATCCAATTATGGATATTATAATGACGACTTCATTTATATCATCTGACCACTTAATTAGTTAATTCCCTAACTACCTTGTTTGCTGACTGAATGTGTTGTACATCCTAGGTAGGCAACAGAGATGACTCCAACCTCTACATCAGTATGAAACTAAAGGCTGCAGCAGAGGTGAACAGATCTATGATTCCTCAGAGGGGCATCCACAGTCCACAAAACCCAATGCATGATGACCCCAAAGAAAATAGTTTTTGTCTCTGCATCTGGCTATTAATCTGAGGATAGTGTTTTTTTTCTCTCAGCAGAAATATAAGCTAATTCTCTTTCTGCCTAGAGGGTGCTTTCATTGAAAGTAATGAATAATTGAATGCACATATATTCTTCTTGCATAATACCTGCCCTCCCCAGAAACCGATTGCATGTATTATATTGCCAACATCCAGCTACACCGTATACTGCATTAATATGTACCACTTAAACATTATATGTTATTGCTGGGGTGTCTAGAGCCCATTGTTTATTGTTCTCGGTTTGTGACTGGGTAATTATTATAACTTTACTGGGTTTTGGTACAGTATAGCCAAGTTTGAGCATGATAAAATGTGTTTATTATGTAACCCTTGGCAACAATGTATATGAGTAATATGCCATATGGAAAGGCATAAACTACTTGAAATGCAATGAGTGTGGCAACATGATTTCATTCTCAGTATTTCTAAAAATTATATCTTTCTGTCCATAACTGACCTTGTATGTACCAATGTGCTGTATCAGTGTATGGCTCCTCCTCTGTCTTTCACCCAGATTGGGATTGATGCCAACCACATCCGGCTGCCAGACACTGCCACAGAAGAGGAGGTAGGCTCCCGCACACAGCACTGCCACTGCTCTAGACGCTTTATTGTTCCTCATTCACTTAGTCACAAAGATTAAATGTGGTCATTCACACAGTCTTTGCTAAGAGGTAAAAAGAAACACACCCCTGTGTGTTATTCTGCGAGACCACTTGGCATTCTATTCCCTTTTCAGCTAAAATTCTTTTTATATTAACCAGGTTTTCACCCATTTCACTCTGATGATCTTCCATAAATTGCAAATACAGTTAGTTTGGTTAGTTGAGAATCTTAGCTGAGACTCAGCATTGCCCTTAAGCCTTAAGCAGCTTCTCACTACAACTTTAAATGAAAGGAGTAGTAAGTGATTGTGGCAATCACATTTGTTCATGTTTGTGTACATAAGCAGACCATTTTGACCAGAAAGCCCTCCGTTTTATTGATCAAGAGACTTAAACATGCCAACATGAAACATGAAACTGAAACATGCCTGAAACATGAAACAAAACATGCCAGAGGTAGCTTACCCCTGCAACGGGTCCTCCTGAGGAAACTTTGTGTCATTGCTTGGTCATTGCCATTAAATGCTGACAATTGTTTATCTTAATATGCAGCCAGGTGTCATTTATTTAGTTATTTTTTTAAATACACATACAGCACCCTTGGCCAAGATAAGTGTTATGTGTTCTCAAACCACATCAAAATCACTAACTTTACCTTTAGGACCTATTTTTAACGAAATAAACAGAAAGGTCCTTTCTTGAGTGTGTTTATGTCCTGACACCGGGCTCTGCAGGTGTTGCGCAGCATTCTGTCTGTCAATGAGAACCCTGCAGTGCATGGCCTTATAGTTCAATTGCCCCTGGATTCAGTCAACCCCATTGACACAGAGAAGGTGACCAATGCTGTGGCTCCGGAGAAGGATGTGGATGGGTAAGTCTTTGTGCTGTATGCATTATAACACTGTTTATCTGGTTCTATGGTTATTCTTTATTTGAGTCTGTCAGCTTGAGCCTGCCATAAATGCTTGCTCCACTCTAGAATCTTTGGTTTAAATGTGGACCAAACCCGGGACTTGAACTGGTCTAGGCCTGTTCTAGTTTAAACCAGATAAACAGGGCAATTCAGTGTTTACTTTGACACTGTTTGAGGTTCAGACAGTCTGTTTATTTTAAAGGCTCATAATCCTTCATTCTCTACACAAGATAAGTACCTTGTGAAAAGTAACTAATGAACCCACTATGTAGAGCTGATTTTAAAGCTGTGAATGAGATTATCTTGCTGGGCTCCTCGACAATATGCATTAGGCTTGCTAGTAGTATTAGTCTTGGCCTTGGATTGCCCCATGTGTTTTTTCGATTGGTTCTGTGTATGTACAGATAGTAGTCCTAGTCTCTGCTAGTTGACGCCGACTCCATTGAGTCTGGCTTATCGACTGCGCTGTTCTACTCTGCTCTGCTGTGCTCTGGTGTGACCAGATGGCCACTGGCTGTGAGTAAAGGCCAGAGCAGGCACTCGGCATGGACGCCCACAGCCTTCTGATTCAGCCGCTGTTTGGTGAAAGATATTAGTGTTGCTGAAAAAGAAAAGAAAATAGAAGGAGAACAAACCATGTTGACAAGATGATGGCCCACACATGCAGTCACGAATTCCGAGCAGACAGAAGGTTGCCCTCTGCTGAACAGTAGCTGTGAATAACTGCATGTGTGACTGTGAGAAATTATCGTGAAAGAGTGCCAACAGTGGGATTGTATTATGCACTACACTTGTTAACACGCTTGCACAAGAATTGCATTAAATAATATGCAGACCTGCAGCCAAACAACTTTAAAATAGCCCTTTTAGGACCATACAGAAGATACAGGTGGTATAGTCCAGTTGCCTATCCTCTCATGTCATTTGGCAGGGCTACTGGAAAAGCCAGCGGGTCTTGTGTTTTTTTTTTTTATCTCCTCCTCTTTCCTTATGAATTCCAGTTTCCTTATCTCTTTTTTTACTGGCGCCGTATGAATGGCAGCCAAGGTGATTCCACCATCTTGAATTTCCTCCTTGGGGATCAATAAAGTATCTATCTATCTATCTATCTAATACTGTGACACCTCAGCTCTTTATCACTATCACTACCCCATAAAAACAAACAATCCACTTTCACATCCAGATGATTTGGGACAAATTTCAGGTGTAGATACAGTTAGGTACCCTGAACATATTCAAAAACAACGGCATTGCAAAAACGCCTCATTGTGGACCTTTTTCTTTTGATTATTACCAACAATAATAGCAAATTTCATCATTTTCTGAGAAAGTGTACATTTTTTAACACATCATTTGGACTGCATTGTTGTGAGAAAACAACTGAGCTGACTTAACTGTTTGTTGGATTTCCTTGTGCTTATTGGTTATGTCCTTAATGGTAGTAAATGTTCTTCTTCACCTAGTCTGACTAGTATCAATGCTGGGAAGCTGTCTCGGGGAGATCTGGGAGATTGTTTCATTCCCTGCACACCAAACGGCTGCATGGAGCTAATTGCCCAGACAGGTAGGTGAATTTGCGTCACTCACGTGCGTTCCACCTGATAACAGGGATAAAGCACAGTGCACTAGTAACACAGCACTGACTACAGGGATAAAGCACAGTGCACTAGTAACATAGCACTGATAACAGGGATAAAACACAGTGCACTAACACAGCACTGATAACAGGGATTAAGCACAGTGCACTAACACAGCACAGACTACAGGGATAAAGCACAGTGCTCTGCATTTTTTGGGAAGGTACTAAAAAATCACTGGTTACTTTACTTTAGTTACTGCTTTGATTTGTAACCAAATTACATTACTCGTTACTCCTTTTAAACACTCGTTATTCTTTTTACATTACTCGTTACTTTACTTTTTTCTCCCTACTCATCCAGATTCCCTCTGCAGAAGCAAAAACGTTACGGATACTCTGAGTGAGAAGCCGAAACGTACGAGTGGATGATGCCTATCATCTCCTACTTTTACTGAAGTCAATTTTAACCAACCCTTGAAAAGGGCAGTAAGCGCTTTGACGCGCGCAGGCAATACTTAGACAGCCCTGCATGACGTCAGAAAGTCTACATCTTGACTGCGCTTACGCTTTGGACCTCAGGACCTCTTTGCCCAGCACAAACGTGGGCGAATTGAGGCCCGAAGCGTACGTTTCGGCTTCTCACTCAGAGAACCGAGGATACGTTAGTATCCGTGACATTCTCTTTTGATTCGAGGCCGAAACGTACGAGTGGATCACTACAACCAAGCCTCAAGAGCCCCCCGCCGAGGGGGTCCGAGGCGGTAGGACCCGATGGACCACCACAGGGTACGGAGAGCACACTCTCCGCCACGCCCGGCCTGGTGACGTCCAGTGCGTAAAAACACTCAAAGGTATTGCCTGAGACCCATGACGCACTCAGGCAGATATCCTGCATACAGTAGGTACGCCTTTCCAGAAGGCCCAGGAGGCCGCCACCCCACTGGTGGAGTGGGCTCTAACATGCTCGGGCGGAGGATCACTTGCCGCCTCATACGCCAGCCCTATGGCCTCTGTAAGCCAATGAGACATACGTTGGGTAGACAAGGCCTGACCCTTGGCACGCTCACCATGGCAGATGAACAGCTGGCTCGTCTTCCTGATGCCCTGCGTACGCGTCAGATAGGCACGCAGCGCTCTGACCAGACACAGAGTGACGGGCACAGAACCTCCCGTCTCAGGCAGAGCTGAGAGCTCAATGACCCTCGAACGAGGGTCAGTAGACAGCACTTTAGGCCGAGAAAAGAGATTCAGGTGCAGTGTAACCCGCGTGTCCCCCTGTGTGAACTCGAGGCAATCAGGACTGACTGACAAGGCAGTCAGGTCACTAACGCGCTTGACGGAGACCAAAGATAAAAGCCTTTAAAAGTCTTTAAGGAAAGCATTTTCAGACTGGCGCTCGACAGAGGGTCAAAGGGCGTTCGTGCCAGCCTGCGTAGGACAGTGGCTAGGTCCCAAGTAGGGGCCGAACGTGTAGAGGAGGGGCGAAGCCGCCTGACGCCCTTCATAAAGCGCAACACTAGGTGGTGCGCATCTGGGGAAACACCAGCGTAGCCAAGATGGTACGCCGAAATGGCTGCGAGGTACACCTTCAAAGTGGGGGGTGTACGTCCCTGATCAAACAAGTGCTGCAGGAAAGCAAGCACCTCGCCAATGGGGCAGACCAGAGGATCACAGCCTCTGTCCGTACACCAAGTGCTGAAGGCACACCACTTAAGTGTGTACAACGACCTAGTTGACGTGGCCCTGGCACTCTGGATGGTCTCTACGACAGCTGCCGAGAGGCCGTGCTCTGGGAGGCGCGTCCATTCAGGGGCCAAGCCGCCAGCCTCCAAGCCTCCGGACGTGGGTGCCACAGCAAACCGTTCACCTGAGAGAGGAGGTCCCTCCTCAGTGGGAGGGTCCAAGGCTGGCCGAAAAACCAGCTCTGAGACGCCCAGCGAGGGGCGATCAAGATCACCCTTTGACCCCCTGCTCTGATGCCATCACATTCCATGCAGATCCTCGTTGACATCCTGCGTCTCGGGACACCAGGTAGGTTGCCGACATGAGAAACTTTGAGCAGGATGTGATCCTAATAGCTTTTAGAAAAGCTTTTTTGTTGGGCTTTCAAAAAAGCCGATGGTTTAAGAATATTTGCAAAAGCAAACGGGAGCGACTCAGTACAACACGTAGTAGTGCTGACGAAAGAGGCAAAGAGGTCCTGAAGCGCAGTCAAGATATAGACTTTCTGACGTCACGCAGGGCTGTCTAAGTATTGCCTGTGCGGGTCAAAGCGCTTACTGCCCTTTTCAAGGGTTGGTTAAAACTGACTTCAGTAAAAGTAGGAGATGATAGGCATCATCCACTCGTATGTTTCGGCTTCGAAACAAAAGAGAACTATGTCTTCCACTTAGAATTATAGCCTGGACATGTTCTACCTATACCTACCGAGCTACCGAACCTGATAACAGGGATAAAGCACATTGAACTCGTAACACGGTACCATAGGAAAAGGAAACTAAGAAAAGTGAGTGCCAAGCTGTCCGAGGCATCAAAGCGCACTCGTGCACAAAAAATTCGCAACCACTTCACAGATACCAAAGACACATGCTGGCAGATAATACAAGCAATAACAAACTACAGGCCAGCTACTGTAATAGTAATAACTCAATCCCTAGAGCACAGAATCGTTTCTATTTAACATTTGAACAATAAAATGACACAGTAATGACCAACTGACTGATGTCTTCAATATTCAATTTAATTCAGTTCTGTTTGTATAACACATTATACAAAAGACATGTCCCATAGAGCTTCACAATAAAGAGCACAGGGGACAAGGAAAAACTGCCAACACACATCTGGATACAAAGAACATTTATATCAGCATGCTGTACATCGACATCAACACCAACCTTCCTTAGCAGCTGTTTAAGAAACCGGATCTGAAGCTGGGTGTGAACACTATTGTTTGCAACTCCATCCTAGATTGAGCAGTCAGGAAAGGAAACCACCAAACCACCTGTAACACCACCACACCCCCCAAGGCTGCATGTTCAGCCCCATGCTCTTTACACTTCTAACCAATGACTGCCACTACACACAGCTGAAACCACATCATCAAATTCACTGACCACTCTGTGATAAAGTTGACAACCAGAGACAAGTGGCACATTTCTCTGGGCTTTTCCCTGGGCTCAAACACCCGTGCATAGCCCGGGTCCTGCATTTCTACTACCGAGTTTAAACACTGGAGTTTTATGTGAACTTGGAATGTTTACTGTAGGCTACATAGCCTACGTAATGTCCCATTAATATCCCAGGAGAAAAAAATGCATCTCACCATCTATCATAGCGGAATAAACCTCCAATGCTGAAAATAAAACCCTATAATATTAGGCTAAAGCTGGATTTATACTTCTGCGTTGCGTCGTCGCAGACCATCGCCGACACCAATCAGACCTTCGCCGACACTACGCATACACCTTTCGTTCGCATGAAAAAAATCCTGACTACGCGTCAAAGTGTCGCCGACACGGTACGCAGACCAACGCATACGTCATGGATTGTGATTGGTCCGCTTTACATCAATTCCAGTTCGTTGTGTGTACAAGACCGGCATTTTTGAACTTACATAAATGGCCTTATAACTACCCATTCAACTGACAAAGACAGTTGACCATAGAAAGTAACGACCTGATAACTATGCTTATTAACCAGACAAAGCTTCCCATCAACGCATCCGACACAGTTTGGGAAGTTCCTCAGTCTCCAGAAATCTCCGGCTATCGTTTCCCACTGGTTAGTTGACGGACAGGGCAAAAACTCGGGCTGCAGTGTTGTCCACAACGCTTTGCAAACCTCTGACACAATAGATGACACTGTGGATGAGGACAGCTTGTAGCTTGTAGCAACGCAATGACCGGAAAACGCACACGAAAAGGACCCTTTCTGAACTCAATAACCCCCTAGCGTTGTGGCAGTGAACTGCCACGCGTAGCAATTACGCGGACGCAGAGGTATAAATCGACCACGGAAGTATAAATCAAAAACGTCGGCGAAGTTGTCTGCGACGGTGTCTGCGATGACGCGACGCAGAAGTATAAATCCAGCTTAAATGTCTTGTGATAAAGGTTAGCAATCCTACAATAACATTCTGTAAAAATACACTGCCTATGTTACGGGCTAGTTGAGCATGAACGTGGAAAACTTTTTCATGATAGAACAATGCTTGTACTTCACCTTCGACCCAATTAAAGTTTTTATTATTAATTATTATAATCAGATCTCTTGAAAAAGAACATTACTGAATTAACGATAGCAGGCAAAAGGCAGTGTTTGTTATGTTTGGTTCCATCCACTGACATTCCGGTACAAAGTCCTTGGTAATTTGGCCCTGCCCAGCTTCAGGGCCAGCCTGAGGCCATTGGTTTAACGGCCCCAGATAGTGGAAAGAGGTCGTCCCAGGTTTTACCTCTAGTAGACTCATAGCACCACATACACACACCAACACACACACATACATATGTGTGTGCGCTACATTTTGGATGCCCCAAATTAAATGTAACACCAGTTGGTCCATGGTGAAATATTGTTTTATCTCACTATATACAGTGTATATTGTTGAAATGACAATGAATTATTTGGAATCTTATTATGCACCCTAAGAAATGATCTTGGTGTTGATCTTGTATTGTCATTCTTTATGTAATGGCTTGCAGGAGTGTCTGTGGCGGGAAAGAATGCTGTGGTTATCGGGCGAAGCAAGATTGTGGGAGCTCCCATGCATGACCTCCTTTTGTGGAGCCATGCCACTGTCACAACTTGTCACTCAAAGACCAGCGATCTGGCAGCGCAGGTGATCACACTCTTTAATCTTTTATCTCCCCATTGTCTGTTGCTATCTCCCATGCTAGATGCTAGAACTAAATGCTAGATAGGACTAAAGTTAATCCTAACACTAATCATGCTAGAACTAAATGCTAGAGAGGACTAAAGGTAATGCTAAGACTAATGCTAGAACTAAATGCTAGATAGGACTAGGATTGGGATAGGATAGGATTTCCACCCTTGTCTTCCCACTTTACCATCCTCTCTCTTTTTTTTTTTTTTTTTTTTACTTTTTTTTCTACACTAACTACACTGACTACAATGGCTTTTTGTAACTAATTATCCTTATGACCCATTCTGTAAGTCTTTTCGTTTATGTGCCACACTTTAACAAAATCTGAAAAAAAACAAACCCCTCCAGCATGTGTTTGAAGTACCGCTTCTTGACATCTTGACCATTAATGAGATGAAAAGAGAACAGAAGCTAATCATGCAGATTATTGTTCCATGCTTGAGTCAAGGAGACATGTGACATCTGAAATGCCACCTTGTATGCTCACTGTGGCCTTTCCAGTGACTAGTGATGTGCAATGTCTTTGTTCTGCCATAATCTAAATTGAAAAAAGTTTGCTACAGTGTTGGTCCCTTAGCTATGGGATGCTACTGTTGAATCTTTCCATGTGCTTGAACAATGTGGAAGGAGACAGGGTCAGCAAGGTCAGCAAGGCCAGGAAAGATATGAGAAATAGACTATAGTAGATACACGTAATGGAAAGCAAGAGGATATTGCCAATCAGAGTTTTATATTCACAGGTTCACGGTCATTAATAAAGCCTACACACAAGCTCACACATACACAGACAGCCTGAGGAGGGGGAGGCATGCAGTCCTCTACTCTACCCACTTACCAGGACAGAGCTAAACGTGCCTTTTGTAGGAGCATCTGGCTTATTGAATGACCCGTGGGCAGTAAGAGCAGTGTGACACTGTGGTGGTGATGATGCCGTTGATGATGATGCCATGATGTGTAACAGCACAAGCATCTCTCTCCACAGGTGGGCCGGGCAGACATCCTGGTGGTGGGCGCAGGGAAGGCCGAGATGGTAAAGGGGGAATGGGTGAAGGAGGGTGCGGTGGTGATCGACTGCGGCATTAATCACATTCCAGGTCTATTTAAACACAATTACTATCTGTAAAATGTAAATTAAACATGCAAGAGACAGGATTTCATCCAAATGTGTCCATAGTTCACAGAAGCCATAAACTTGATTATCATCGCTTTGTTGGAACTAAGCCAATAACCACGATACGGTTCTGCTGTTCCATGCTGTTCCATCTTGCCTCATTGATATGCTTAAGTGCTCACTACCTACCTTAAATGCAAGTGCAATTTCAGTCAATTAACAGTACATAATTTCAATTTGCATTAATTATACCCACAGTGCTTTTATTAAAACAATACACTGTCCACAATCTGGGCATCTCTGTTCATCCTCCTGAAGAAGCTTAACTTGGTGTGGCTAACTAGTGCGTCCTCTTATCTCATGCTGTTTCTCTCTCTCTCTCTCTCTCTCTCTCTCACACACACACACACACACACATACACACTCCTGCAGACAGCAGTAAGCCTAGTGGGAAGCGCGTGGTTGGTGACGTGCACTACCCCTCGGCTAAGAAGCGGGCAGCGTTCATCACCCCAGTGCCAGGAGGAGTGGGGCCAATGACTGTGGCCATGTTGATGGAGGTAAGCACATTTATGCCACTATGCCCACAAATGCCACTATATCAAATTCTCATATCCTATAACAAGTTATTTCAACATGAAAAAAAGAAAAGGGAAAAGCATAGTTGCCCCAAAGGTTTGCCCAAAAGTGCTTGTGACAAATTTTGATGCCTTGATAACTGACATTGGGGCCTCCCATGTAAAGCACTGTGTCAGCCATTATCACAGCCTGTGAGATGGCGACAAAGCACATTTTGTGTATTAAAAGACGTAAACCTACGAGACAGACATGTCTTTTCATACACATAATGTACTTTTCAAACGTATCTTCCTGATAAACTACTCGAAAGATTTTGCTTTGCTTTTAAATGTTGTTAATTTGTGGTAAAATATGTACTTCAAAGAGAATAATGAGAGTTTCAAAGACTAGAAGAGAATAACAAGTCCCAAAGGCGAGATTAGAGCATCACAATGTAATTGTATAGGGGCTTCAAATGTAGTTTGCTGGGTGTATAATGGTGGGGGGACTGGGTGTATGTATGGGGTGTGACGTGTGAGCAGTGGCGGTTTTAGGCATGGGCGAACGGGGCAGCCGCCCAGGGCGGCATTACGTGGGGGGCGGCACACGAACTTGGAGGGGGGGGGGAAAATCTGTGCCGCGAAGCAGTTTTCAATTCAATTCAATTCAATTTTATTTATATAGCGCATTTTTACAAAAGGCATGTCACAAAGCGCTTAACACAAGGTTTTCTATGATAAGCTACCTGTGCCGCCCCTGCCTGCTGCTGAAGGAGCCGCACAGAAGCTGAGCGAGCCGGGAGGGGTTGGGGGCGCAGAGTAGCCTATAGGCTACAGTTCACCTCTCCCAAATGAAGCGGACAAGAAGGTGGGCTTAAAGGCGCTCTAAGCGATTGTGTTTGATGTCACTTCTTGTTGACGTTCGAAGTATTGTCAAACAAAACGGAGGATAGCTCCCTCCTCCCCCTCCCTCCCATGCCTCCTGAAAGACTCATGTGCACTAACCCCCACCCAACCCCTCCTCCAAATCCTTCTTGTCGTTTATTGGCTGGAACAATGTCTGTTATGTTTCATTTCGTTTGTTATGCTAGGTTTGCCCACTGTGTTTTTTAGCCGTTTGTGGAGCCTGGGCTGTCTACAGAGACCGTGTTTTTTTACAGTGTGTTCAGGGGTCAGGCAGCTAGCAGATTGTGAGGAGATGTTTGCTGTATGTAACAACAAATGTTTTAGTCCTAAAAACGCGTCACATCGCTTAGAGCACCTTTAACTATGTCAGTGACACCTGACTTTATTACAAATAACGCACATTTAATTCAAAATATTTCTTTGGAAAAAAGAGAAAAAAATATAAACACAGACCAATAAGTAGCACCTTTTTATTTGAAATTGCTAATAAAAATAGGTAGGCCTAATGTGGATGTGGAGGTGAATATGGTTTAGTCTTGACAAATGGTCGTGAGTGACTGCAGATGGGAAATCTGTTGATTGTCGATTAGTAAACACAGCGATGGAGAATAAGGCCAAAGCTATCAGGTACCCAATTTAGGAAAAGAAGAAAAGAAGATGAGAAGAAACGAGCAAAAGATAAAGGTATCCAACAATGTTCTCTCTGTATGGGTATTCAGTGGTGTAACGGGTAGGCTAATTCACGGTACCCTAGCCACCGCCAGTGTGTATAAGATCAGAGTGAAGAACATTGAAATACCAAGAAGGTGTCATCGTTTCTTGAATCGTAGGCTAAAAGGTAAATATTTGGACTTGTGAATTAAGCAGGGGAGGGTTGCTCAAAATATTACATTTATCAAGGGAGGGTTAATTAAATCCTCCTGGCTCATAGGCTAAGTTTCTACGAGATGACTTTCTTCCTCCGGTGGACCAGTTCAACGGCCCCTTCTTGCTATGCTTTTTAAAACACAATAAAATCATAATAGGCTATACAAACCATCACAGAAATTCTAACATTAGGCCTATTTAGTGAAACTTACCAATCATTTTTTTTTGGGGTGGGGGGGGCGCCAGGAGGTACTTTCGCCCAGGGCGCAATTCAGTGTAGAACCGCCACTGCATGTGAGAGTGTGTCTTCAATCAATTTTCTCATCAATTCCTTAATGTCAAGAAGGCAGTCTACACATGTTTTCAGGATGTGTACACCTATAATGTATGTATGTATGTATGTATGTATGTATGACTGTCGACTGGCAGTCCCGGCACCTCGCCCAAGGCAATCCAGACTCTTCTCATGTGTCGTCCCACGCTGGTGGAATGACCTACCAAAAACAATCAGAACAGGGCCATCTCTGGAGGCCTTCAAAAAGCTCTTAAAGACCCAGCTATTCAGAGAACATCTTCTATCCTAGCACTAAAATGAACTTAAGCACTATCCCCTAGCACTATGCTCCTTAAGGTTTCTGCTATGTAACTTGATTGTTATCCTCGTTTTGTTATCCTCGCTTTTGTAAATCGCTTTGGATAAAAGCGTCTGCTAAATGCATAAATGTAATGTAAATGTAATAATGTAGCTTCCCACCACAGTAGCCATAACGTCTGAAATGACAAGAGGAATTGACAAGGTCAGAGAGATACGATTCCAGTGAGTTGAGGCATTAGTGAGGAATACATAAAACGGTGGAAATGGATGAAATTATAACCACAGATTAAATGACAAAAGTGAGAATGTGAATTTTAGAGTGAACAGTGGGGCATGTTTTGTCTTTCACAGGCAGACCTTTTCATTCCTCAGTGGCTCTTTGGTTGTGAAATGACAGATGCTGTTGTAATTAAACATGACAGGGTTTTTTACAGCTAGTGTGAGTCATCGAAGCAGCTAATCCAGTGGGAATCTTATTTAGGAGCATGCTTGAGAAAACACAGCGTCCGTCAGGAGCAAAATGCATCCCTCAGAGCTACAGAAGTCAATGATCTGTCCAGCACAGTTCTGCATGAGCCCTTCATTTAATTTCTTTCATGACAAGCCTTGAATACTTTTAGTTATGAGTCCTTTAAGTGCTCTCTCTGGTGTGTTCTTGTAAGAATACAAATAATTTCTGTGCAATTTTGGCATGAAATAATGTATTCTTATTGAGCAAGCACACAGCACATTATCTTCTGATTGATTTTACCAGAATACAGTTCAGAGTGCGAAGCGGTTTCTAAAGACATATCGTCCAGGGAAGTGGAACATTACCTACACCAAACTGAGACCAGCGCATCCTAAGCCAAGGTATTTCGAGATTTTTTTGTCAATCTCCTAGAATCTCCCTGAGCCAACCACAAAATAAAAAAGACAATTACAACAATATAAAGTAACGAGTAACATCCCAGAGAAAAAGCCTAGTAGCCATTTACAAAGAGAGGGTCACAGACTCATCCTCTCTAGTCTAGGGATGAGGTTTTGTGGGACAATGGTGTTAAATTCTGAGGAAAAGTCTATGAACAGCACGCACATGTATGAGTTTGTGTGGAAGGTGGGTGAGGGCCGTATTCAGTTAGTGAAACTAGTGCACTGTAATAACGGAAGAATAGATGGATTTTAATCAGCATGTCCTAACTGACATCCTTAGCGTGTGGGTGTTTCAGCACTGTTGATCCTTTCAAGAGTAAACACCCCGCAAAGATAATAAAAGTTAACAATATGTGTCGCTAAGCAATGCTCTGGTCTCAAACATGCAGTCGTTTGGTAATGCACATGATTGGAGCTTCGGGCTAAATTAAGAGTGTTGGTCTGATTACATTAGTATCATGGGTTCAGGTTCCTGGAAGACCCCTACTAGGCAGATGAAAACGTCTTCTGTTATAATATTACATAACATTGTCTTGTTCCGGTTTTCTTTTTAAACCAATTCTAATACTGCTGAATGTCTCTCCATCTCTTTCTGTGGCTGTCATTTTGTGTAACGTAATGGCACGGTGCCATTCACTATGACATTGCAGTGATACTGCAATTTCCCAGGGGTGTATAACCAAACCTGTCACAAAGCTTGCCAGAGAAGTGGGCCTGTTCTCAGAGGAGGTGGAGCCATACGGACGCCACAGAGCCAAGGTCCAGTTGGACGTCCTGACGCGGATGAGGGCACAGCCTGATGGGAAATATGTGGTGGTCACAGGGTGAGGCTACAAAGAAAATAAAACATTCAGGCCACATTTGGCTAATACTGAATAAACTTGTCAAGAAACAGTAGCTCATGTGTTGAGCACATAATGTCAAACTGTCAACCAATATTCTCAGAGTAACAGTATAATTAATGTGGATGCAGTGTTCAACAGAGCATTGCAGTTACATACACATCCAGTTTTACTCCATAACATTTTCTATAAAGCTACAGTGTACAATGCATGAATGCTGAACTGGTCCACAGAAGGAAAAATGTTTTGACTAGGGGAACTTAAGGTTTATGTTTCTAATTATGTTGCTCTTGCTGCAATATTACTATAGGATATTCTCCTGTACGCATTATTATTATTATTATTATTATCCTTCAATACATCCTTTAATTAACTTCTTTTTGTAATACACTAGCATCTCATTATGTCAACACGTGCTTTCAATCATCTTAATTACATTTTTTTTCTTCCATGAGTAATTAGTCCAGTAAATTTAGTAGTGAGGGAAAATGGATAAACACAACGCTATTATTTTGCATGTGTTTGTTTTGATGATGTGTAGAATAACACCAACTCCACTGGGAGAGGGGAAGACCACCACTACGCTTGGACTGGCTCAAGCACTGGGGACACAGCTTAGCATAAACAGCATTGCTTGTGTGCGGCAACCCACAGTAGGAGCTACATTTAGTATCAAAGGTAAACAGTTAGCTTTTTCACCAAGCATAGGAGATGGGCTGTGGCTCGTGCTTGTGTATGTTTCCCATTTTATGCACAATACTATAATATGGTTATGGCTATAATATAATATTGTTATGCTCTAAAGCTAACACTGTGACTAATACAGTAAATCCAATCTTGTATATATATATATATATATATATAGATAGATAGATAGATAGACTTTATATGCATACAACTTTAATCTGACTGATTTTTCTATAGGGGGAGCTGTTGGAGGGGGATATTCTCAGATTCTTCCTATAGAGGAGGTTTGGACACTTAATTTAATAGTGCAGTCTTTACAAACATAGTGTCATACAGTAGAAACATTTGTTTAGATGTTAAGTTTTTTGATATTGTTTATTTGTTCACAAAAACGGTTTATTTTCCCAGGCCAGCCTACACTTGACCAGTGACACTCAGGCCGTCTCCACCGCCACCAGTCTAGTGGTGGATGCTCTCACGTCTCGCATGAATGCGGAATCTCAACATACACACCAGGTGACGTTTGCTTGTTTAATTATGTATGTCATGTTTGTGTGTGTCTGCGAAATGAATTATGCATGTGGATGCTGCCTGTTTCTTGTTTCTGAAAGTGTGTATTTTCTCTTTGATGTCTCGTTACACATGACTGTCTGTCTAATTAGATTTCTTGTCATATCCAGTTTTTTTTCTGGCTTGTGTTGAAGTGGCCTGAACTTACACTTTCCATTTGTGCAGACTCTGTTAGATCTCCTGGTCCCTCTTCGTGACGGTCAGAGAGAATTTTCTCCTTCGCAGCTGAAGAGGATGCAGGCAAGTTAACTTATGCTCAAAGCCTGCTCAACATTACCACCTTTGGCATTGACCTAAAATTTTCAGTTTACTCTGTGACCTTTAGAAATTTGGAATTCACAAACTGGACCCTCTGACACTAACAGACAAGGAGATAAGACAATTTGTGAAACTGGACATTGATCCTTTCAAAGTGTCTATGGTATGTAGAGATCACATTTAGAACTGTCTTACTCTTTAGGTCGTGTGTGTGTGTAGGGGGGGGGGTCCTATATTACTGTGAGTGTGCCTTTTAAAGCCAACCTTTCAAATTCAGTCCTTGTGTGTTTTTTGAAGGACAAGCTGTACTTCTACATAGGCAATGAGATCATGGCCATCTTGGCTTTAAGCACAGGGATCCAGGACTTGCAAGAGCGTTTGGCTAGGATGGTTGTAACCAGTGACTGCTCTGGAGAACCTGTCACCACAGAAGACTTGGTTAGTGTCAGAAGGAGAGGAGTTGTGTGGATGTGTGTGTGTGTGTGTGTGTGTGTGTGTGTGTGGCAGCTGGGATATACTGTAACAACAAAAATAGCCTGCAGTTTGCTATGCTGTGTGTGTCTTGTGACACATTGTAAACAAATATTTAGGGAAGCAGATGTGCTGGCTTTGCCATTGTTTAGCTACTGCCAGTAAGAACCATGAAGTCATAAATGTTTAGTTATCTTTGTAGAGGCTGTTGGATCTTCTTTAGAGGTGTATGTACTACGGTGTAAGGCATAGCAAACATTTTAACACAATCAAACAATCAAACACTAATAAATAGCCTATGTATCTGGTTTAAGAAATGAAGACCTGGAAATCTCTTATGCGAGATGCCATTCTCAGTTTTTATGAGATGTAGGGATATTTATGAGAGTCTCTATAAGTCCAAGGGAGTTCGATAAGCTGTTCCCAAAGAGCTTTTATTTTAGTGCAGTTAGAGAATGAAATAGAATGTGTTTTTGTTTTAATCATTACAACTATCTACACAGAACATTGTTCTTTAGTTTGTGTGTGAGTTGAAGTGACTAAGTGAAGTAACTAAGTAACCAGTGGACACTTGTGGAGTTGTATTCCTAAGGCCATAACCTTCTTGAGATGCATGAATCATAGAACATAATATTTATCCATGGGAGCCATGCTTCTTGGCTGTGCACATTGTGACCCACAGCCATTTAAAGAGTGATTAATCTGTACTTATTCTTTTGTCATGTGCAGGGTGTCACTGGTGTGTTAACCATCCTTCTCCGAGATGCCCTGAAACCTTGCTTGATGCAAACGGTAGAGGTGAGAGAAGTTATTTAAATCTTTTGCCTGCCTTCAAGCCATTAGTTTCAGCATATCCTCTGTAGGCTATACAGTATAGTGTGTTTTTGTTCTTTTTGGTACGTGCAGTAGCATAACCAGCAAATGGGAGAGTCTTAGCCTAGGTTAATGTGTTTCATTTCATTCAGCCTTTACAGTTTACTTGATCTGGTCCACTCTGTCTAAGGTTTTGCATATCTACCCAATAGCATCTGATTTTAGAGTAGGCAAACCACATCCAAGGAAGATCAGATCAGATCATTATGGAACTTTGACTCCTGTATTAACCACATTTAGTTTTGTCATAACTCTTCATGTGCTCTGTATTGTTTTTGTTGCCTCGTCTCTGTCCATCCTCTAAACCTCAGGGGACCCCCGTGTTTATTCATACCAGCCCATCTTGTGACATCGCCCATGGCAACTCGTCCATCCTAGCTGACAAGATGGCCCTGAAACTGGTAGGGCCCGCGGGCTTTGTGGGTGAGTCACCCATATGTCTTTCTCCAATCATGCGATTTTGGCCTCTAATTTACTTTGTCCGCTGTTTGCTCCTATATTGTTTGATTGAAGGAGGTCGTTACCTGTTTTGGCATTAGTATTAATTGGGTAAAAACTCAAGAGGACTGCTCCAGGTTGAGTGTCAAAGGGACATTATAGTAAACAATTTAATCTTATGGGTTAATGATATAAGTGATGAATGAGCACACTCATAACCAGTGAAGTTCAGAATTATATAATATAATTGTACTACAGAGGTGACACATTAGAAATACACAACCCAAAGCTGGGATTTGATGCATCCCAACCAGACAGTTTGGTTAGATAGTTACTGATGAATTGATTATTGTCTGGTTCTTGGATTTGTCTATATGATGGTGTTCAATAGCTATCAATAGCTTCTAATCCCTACCTGCAGTGACCGAGGCAGGCTGTGGTGCTGAAACCGGTCTGGAGAAATTCTTCAACATCAAGTGTCGATACTCTGGCCTGCAGCCTGATGTGGTGGTGATGGTGGCCACTGTCCGAGCTCTCAAGAGGCATGGAGGAGATCAGAAGGTGAGCGGGGGAACAGGAATAGATGATACAACTGGTCTGTTTTTCTTCTTTAATTAGGGATCTTATAGGCCTCTGTGCACCAGCCCCGACATCATTAAGGAGCACTTTCTAAATTGATCATTTCATCTTCTCCTGCACACTGGCGGTGTGTGGCGCATATGCCTGTAGCCTGTCTAATCACCAGTGGGTTGTCTTTAATGGCTCTAACAAAACGTACCTTAATTGTAACTCTGAGGTAGCAGACTTCTATTCTGGTGTGCTTAGGCTGTATTGAAGACAAAATAATCTAAGCAAGGTGCTCTGTGGTTTGGTTAGCAAATTTCTAGTGTGGTGGTGCTTTCACACCTATAGCATTTGGTGCACACAAAACATGTGTGGTTCCTTAGATCAGTTTGTTTTGGTGTGAGTGTAACCTCAGTACTTTGGTGTGCACCAAATTAACAGTCCCAGGCCTTCCTGAAGTGATGGTCTCTCACTGCTTTATATACCCTACTTTGGTATGGTTCCTCTGGTGTGAAAATGACCAAGCCAAATTGGACAAAACTGTATCGTTTAATGCATTATGGAATCTATGGGTTGAGATACGGGATTGTGGGTAAAATTTAGCCGCGAATTATGTCCCAAATGCTTTGTTTGAGTAAAATTCTCTACATGTGCGATGTACTGTGTGAGGGTTAATGGCACGAGTGCAACACTGTTTGTGTACCTCCATGATTATTGAAAGTTGCGCATTTTTTCCTACATTTTTTATTGCTCTGGTGACAATGGTCTTCCCAGTCTATTTTGGTTCGTTAAGAACTATTTATATGTGAAAGCAAAGCGTATCCACATCTGTTTGCTGCTGTACATTCACCACAAATTATATTTCCATCTCCAGGACTGACTCTGTATCAGTATAAGGCCACAGCTGTCTACAGTAGTTATTTTTAGTTTTGCACACTGAGATATTTCATATACAGAACAGTCAGTCAAGTCTCATTGAAGAACAAAAATCGAGTTTAGTTCACCCCTTGCCTGTTCCAATGTCCAGTGGGCCATTACTCTCTTTGCCAAAAAGGGTCACAGACCTGTACCTGGGTCATTAAGACCTGCTTTCAGCCTCTCTGTCTCCATATCCCTATAGTCTCTCAGCATCTCTCTCTCATCAGTGTGTTACTGCTGTGCTAAGGGGGTCCACTGTGTGATGTGTTAATGTATGTTGAGTGTCAGTGCTGGCCTCCCAGAGCTCTGTAGCTGCTGCTGCTGCTTAAGGTGAGTCTGCACCAGGTGGCCACTCAGACGCATTCATTATTGGGGGTTATTCACTGGTGCAGGGCTGCTTTCACACCACACCAGGCTCCTGTGTCAGACACAGGGTAGAGTGGTGCAGGGGGCAGAAGCGGTGGGGGTGGGGGTGGGGGTGGGGGTGGGTTGGAGTGAAGCAGATGGGTTAGAGTGACTGGGGTAGAAAAGGGGTGATGCACAGATAATGTTATGCATAGAAGTACAGATCAGAAGAACAAATCTCCTGGGTGACCAGTGCCTGGGGCGAGGGCAAAGGCTGATGGGAATAGTAGAGACACCCAGGGCAACCATGGAGCATCTGGGAAAACGAAACACATCCAACCTTCCAACCTTTCTCAGAGACGAACTGAGCGACCAAGCAAATTAACAATTTTTTATGTATGTGTGTTGGTCGGCCTGTGTTTGTGTGTGTGTGTGTGTGTGTGTGTGTGTGAAAAAAAACTGAGGGGAAGAGAGAGAGAGAGAGTGAGTTAAATGTCAGCAGGGCATGTTTACTGTCCTCTCAGGCTTTGCACAGTTAGGATGTCTGCCACTGACCAGAGCTTAGTGCCACAGGTCGTGGCTAGCTTGACCGGGACAAATGAGCGTGCCTTTGGAAGAATATTGTGATCATGTGGATGAGCACACTCTGGTGCCTTACTTACAGTACATGTGAACATTTACAACAGGCTTCAACACAGAATTAATACAGCATGACACTTGAATGTGTTTAATAAAAACAAATGGCTATAAAAATTTTACCACCATATAAGTAGATAAGTCATCTGATTCCACTGCTGCACAGTAAAGCTATATATATAATAGTACAGTACAAGTAAATGCAATACTTTTTATTAATGAAAGAATAGTATGGATTTTCAACAATGTAATAAGTTAAAGTTTACATGTATTTTATTTATTTATTTATTTTATATTTTATATTATTTTTAGAAATATACATTGATTAAATTCACTTTTCACAGGTGAAGAACAGCAGTAAGTCCCTGTAGCAACAATATTATGGATGCATGTCACTTTCTTGTAGAATATCAGCCTACTGGAGTTTGGCTGCAGCTATTTAAGAAAACAAATAGAGAATGCAAGAGCATATGGACTACCAGTGGTGGTGGCCATCAATTCATTTTGGTAAGTGCACTTAAAGGATTTGACATTTTTCATACAAGAACACACAACACAACAGCCTCTGCAAAAAATGTCACAGGTGTACCTATGTGAGGGTATGACTCACCTAAGGCTATTTGTGTTTGGCACCTGGGTATACAGTTAGGGTAGCACAGCCAACTCTGCTTCCGCATTTCACGGGAGGGTTTGGTCAAATTCAGTGGAAATGCCATCACTGCTGTATACTATGTGAATTCTGTTATGTCAGTATGAAACTAACATGCATGTTTCTTAATGGTGCTCTATGAGATATTGCAGGATTTTAGGGCAATTTCATTTTTTTTTTTATCTCAAATAGTTTTCTGCCCCTTGAATACACTATGAAAAAAACGGTAAACGGAGCTGTAATACTCAAACCAACACCAACCAAACAAACCTAAACACAACAAACCATGGCCAACAATTCGACAACAAGATGGTAAAGGACGTGCATGAACTCCCATGGTCAGATCCCCATGTCGCTAGTGTTTGTTTGAAAACACTGCTCCACCTCATAGAGCACCTTTAAGCAGAAACTTCCAGATGTACAGTATATCTAACTTCCAGTGTATATCAGTACCATTTCACTTTCTATCTATACAAATATAGTATTGTCTGTAGTAAAGTATGTAATGAAGCCTTATGATGGATGAAGTGGGTATAATCATCCCAAAGCTGATTTGATGGCAGTGTAAAGTGATATAGCATTGTAATAGTCCAGTCTTTATACAGCAGATATTGATTTTATTATGTCAAAGCTCTGACACTGAGGACGAGTTGGAGATGGTCTGTGCCCAGGCCAGGCTAGCTGGGGCTTTTGATGTGGTGCGCTGCACTCATTGGTCAGAGGGGGGCGCTGGTGCTGTGGCACTGGGCAAGGCTGTGCAGAGGGCTGCAGAAATCCCCCACCCGTTCAAGTACCTCTACCCCCTGGAGGTAAACATTAACATTTCATTCATAATGTACTGTATGTTTATTTACAGTGAAACCAGTGGACATTGATATGAAATGCCAAACCCAGCCTTGAATATTATTATGGATCAACTTTTTTGGATCCTTTGGATCCTTTTTTTGTACATTTAATTTATTTGCAAGTAACAAAATCCACCGACTGTTGCAAAAATGAAATAATGAAAGATTCACTGTCAAATAATGTCTCCATTACTTAACAATGTGATATAACATGGTATTATGAAATTGTTAAAGCTGAGGTGTGTGTGCGCGTGTGTGCAAGCGAGGGCCACTGTGAGTGAATGGGCAGCCTATATCCTGTGTGTCAGGGTAGTAACTTAGCCCCCCCACACAGACACAGACTATACCTCTGTTTGCCATTAACTAATAGCTGAGCAGACACGCTGCCACCCACTCCTGCTCACACAAGCACAGCTGTTTCATCTCATCTCTGTGGTTCATAGCTCACGACAGAGCCTCGGGCAATTAGCTCTTGCTGACTAAAATGTCTGTGACACCTTATTACACTTTGCTCAAGCCTTGCCCCCCCACCCCAACCCCATCACTTTATTGCGGGTGATTTTCTTAAGCAAAGAAAATAAATATCTACCAAGGCTGTCAAATGCAATGTTTGATCTGATTACAAGTGATCTCCAAAGAGTGATGATTCTTGACAGTGATGATGTCTTAGGCCCTTTATTATTTTATTTATGAACTTGTAACTTTGAATAATGTTTAAAGCTAAATATTTTCAAAGGCCTTAAGAGATGTAATTCATTTTCAAGATGTCCATTGAAGAAAAGATTCGCACGGTGGCCAAGAGGATGTATGGAGCGAAAGACGTACAGTTCTCAGCACAGGCACTGGACAAGATCAGGTTTCACAGGAAACAGGCAAGAGGTTCTTTTGGAAATGAAAACACCTCTAATAATGTATATGAGTTACTAATGTGTCTCTTCATATCAAAGAGAGGTTTTTGTTGCAGTGGTCATGAGGTTGTTGTTGCTGAGTACTAATGTTTCCTTTCCTTCTAAAAGAGGTGGGCAAATTTACCAGTCTGTATCGCCAAAAGCCAGCAGTTTCCGAACCCTGAGCAGGGAATGACAGGGGGAGCAGAATCCTCAGATTACTGCTTGCCCATCGTGGACATCCAAGCTAACATGGGAGCTGGGTTTCTGTGTCCTGTGGTTGCCAGTGTGAGTGAGCACCACCTGTGGATTAATAATTAAGATGGCTAGAATGTTAAAGCTCTCAATGTGTTTTAATGCAAACTTTACTTTGCAATGTTTCATTGCATACTCACTTTTTGTGTCTCTTTTTTACTCTTTGCTCACTCGTTTTACTCACAATATGGTGTATAAGGGTAATTCAGAAAAATCTAAACCTAAAATGTCACTAACATGGCTGATAGAATGACATTATCCACAGACAAAGGCAAACAGTGGACATGTTGTTTTGTACTTAAAGTAGTTGCTAGGCTGCAGAGCTTTGCTTAGCATAAAAGTGTGAATAACCCATGCTTTGGTTTAATCAGGTGCTCACTTTGTTTGCCTGTAGGGTCTGTTCATCTGTGTGTGTGTGTGTGTGTGTGTGTGTGTCCCCACACGACAGAGAGCAAAAGACTGAGAATAGTGCAAAGAACAAGACACAGCTAATGTTTTCCAAAAGGAAGTAGCAATGCAGCGAACAGTTGACATTTGAATGTGTTTGTCCTCACATGCCGATCTATCATTTGTGATGGGTTGCTCTTCTCTTTCATTTGGTCCCATATTAGCATTTTAACAGATGTGAATGCAAAACTTGGAAAAGCACTCTCTCACATCCTCTCCACATTTCCTCCCTCCATCAATATACCACAGGCGCACAGACCTTCGCACAGACCAATATGGCCCTGTTACCATGACAATGACCTCCATTCTACTATCCAATAGGATCAGACCCCAAGGTAAGTGTTTGGAGAATTGTATGTGTGTGTGTGTGTGTGGGGGGGGGGGGTTGACTGTAGACTTGTTTAAGTGTGAAAAAAAAACTTGCAAATTAGACCTGGCTTTCTGACTTGCCTTTGCTTGTTTGTAATTCATCTTTCTATCCTATTAAAATTGTGCTGTATCCTGCAAAGTAAACATTCAGTGCCAGGGGCCTTTTATCTTTATCACGGACCAGATTGGTCTTTTTATTGTTTTAAATTGTTCTTTCTTTCCCTAGCCCGCCCTCCTCCTTCTTTCTCTACACTTGCTTTAAGCTACAACTCTCTCAGCTTTCAGCCCTAGGTTTTGTCAGCCATGGAAGTATAACCCCTCTCCCAGTCACTTGAGTCTTGAGAAGGATAGCTGCAGTCACTCTTCCATCTGTACCTTGACTGAGAGAAGATCTTAACAGCACACGCAGACCTTTACAGACATAAACACATCCAAACTTCGTAGAGTATTTTCATTTCAGTGTACCTACAACTCCACTCCACTCCTATTCCCTTCACTTATTGGAACTGACTGAATGTGCCCACTCTCAGTTAACAAAGAACACTTGACAAGATACTTGGGCATGTACTGCAGGAAGACCATCCTTGGGAGAAAAAATTGTATGCTGTCGTCAATTCATAAACTTTCCAAGACATCTCATCAGTAGTGTACCTCAGGATCTATGGGTGTCTCAGGCCTTTATCAATACATCTTGCCCTAAGGCGGCCCCGCTAAAGGTTATTCATCCTTTAGTGTGTGTTCAGTTTAGTCACCTGAACTAACTAAACCTAACTAAATTCCAACAAGTCCAATGCATCTCTAGAGCTAATGCTGCCATTTCACTACCAGGCAGGCTAATGTTAATTCTAAAATCGAATCAAATAGTGTTTAGAAATTCACCTCCTTTCTGGGAAATGGCAACAACATCCTTCCAGGATCTGAATCCACCATTTTGGATAACTGATTTTAATGCGTATATGTAGGCTATCTTGTCATTTCAAGATAAACTGTAAAGTTGCGTATTTTGTGTTGTTCTGGAATGGAAGAAAACTTCCTTCCCTTTAAGAGCATGCTTAATTTTCATCTTAGGCATCATGGAAAATATTTGTGAAAAACACACTCACATCCTTGTAGTGATATCACATGTGATATATCACATGTGATATATGATATTGACAATATGTGAACACAAGTGTGTGTTTTGAAAAAATCCCACAATCTCCCCTCAAAAAATCTAAATCATTACACATTTCTTCAAGTTAACACTACCTACTGCCAATAGTGTTTTAGAAGGCAGTACAGAAGGTAACAAAGTGCTGTACATGGAATGGAATGGCTGCATTTTGTTTAGTAGAAAAAAAAATGTAAATGTTTTTGACATAGGTCAATTGTACTCCACTCACATATCACCCCTCCCTCATGTTTCTTTCTTTCTTCTATTGTATCTTTTTGTAACATTTTTCTTCAAATTAAATCTCTAGGTGACCTTTGATGTTGCTATGGCTACACGGCAAAAGGTGTGATGTTGTTATTAGTCCTAGGCTCATTAGTGTCAGTGTTTATTTTAAGACTACGTGCATGAACACACTGAGACCAATGCACAGCACATGGTGGCCTTTGAACACTCTGGGGCCACATACTGCACATGAGTCATGAATGACATGACTCCCTCATTTTGTGATATGCCTTGGCTTCCCTAAAGGCAAGTTGTTAATAACAGCTTTTATTAACAGACTGCATGGAATGGTCTTCCATGTGCCATATTGGAGCAAATAAATCTGCTGTCATCAAATTTAACAAGTGTTTTGCCTTTTCTAAATTAGATTTTGTGACTTGTGTGCCTTTGAAACATCAGAAAAACTTTTTTTCCCTCTAAGAACAATATGTAGATTGAAGGTCTTGATGAAGATTGTTGTGTTCTTTGCTTAACCAGATTACTATGAAATACTCATTTTTTTTTGAAGAATCTTTACAAATTAAATTTTATCCTGACCAGAGTATATATGTTTATTAGGTTTCTTAGCATGTTGTGGATGCTGATAAAACCCTTCTCTTCCGAAGCCTCTCAACACTTTTCAATACATCCATGGAAGTGCCTCCACTGCACATTTGAGACAGTCATTGGCCAGCCGCTGGGATTTCATGTCACTTATCATTTAGCTGAAAATTCTGAAGCCGGGGTTAGTGTGCCGTGTGCAACCTACTGAGGTAGAATCTTCTAGAACACACAAGTGTACTTGATTTGTACCAAGCCTTTTTATAGGAGCCATCACATACCGTATATGAAGCTGTCACATATGAAATGATTGTATATGAAACATTGTGTATTGATTGATGAACATATACCTCCCAGGAAGGAGACTGCTGGGCTAATGCACATATCTTTGTGTTATTTTAGACCTATACTTCATTAGCTAAGGACAGATATCTACAACTATATTTTATATTAGCATCCGTCTTAAGTGTTTTGTATCATGTTCACAATTGGGCTTAAACAAACAAAATACATTTCAGTGTTATCCTGAATAATCTGTGTAATCTACCAAAATGGAACGAGGATAAGCAGACAATGTCATTCATTACAAGCAGTCAACCACCTTGTTGAGGCCGGGTAGAGTTGTGAGAAAACACAGAGCAAATTGGTTTGCCATGTAAGCAGACGGGTAACACATTCTAATTCCCACCACAGCAGGAACCCAAAACCACACCTGAATACTAAAAGGCTTATCCTACTTTTTCCCTATAAATCCATGCAATTCATTCTGTCCAGTGGACGTGTGCACATTTGACTACACATATTGTCACGTCTCTGGATTGAGGCTAAGCCTCAGATGACATTATAGGAACAGTTTGAGATCCCACTGCGATAAGATCCTGACCATCTTGCCATCTGGAACTTTAAATCATTTTGGTACTTTTGTCAGATGATAAATTCAAGGCTTACAGCCATATATCTCACCCTCTGTCAGTTTTATATGAAAACTGAGGAAATAAAATTATCCCACTGCAATGCAGTAGGAATTTTTAAAGGTGTATGTCTACTTTGTATTATTAGCACCTTTAGCGTCAGGATTGGTATTAATTGATCATAATATAAATGATATGTATAAATATTATTTTTCATATTAATAAAAATATAAAACATGGCCATAAAACATACATTTCTTTGAGGTTTATTAAAAGCTTACATGTTTGTGTGTGGATGTGGATATAAAATCTGACGTAACAGAACATTTAGATCAACATCACACATCTCTATCTGGAGAGTATCTTTTTCATAGTTTTCTGAAAATAAAGTGCCAATCAGGGGGTTACTATGGAAACTGGGCAAGATGCGACTGCATACTGGCGGCAGCGACCACTTGGGTGTAGACGTGCCAGTGGAGGGAGAATATTTCCCACCTCTCTTGGATCACTCATCTTATTGCGAACTTCAGGAAAATCAGGTACGCTGTTAACCTTTAAAAACGCTTAAGACTGTTCATATTTTTACGAATAGTTATTCACATGTTTTCCTTGGCTACTTGTTCCCACCCAAAACATAACGCGCGCGCTCTGATGTAATTCGTTGATAAAAAATAATGCATCGAATGGACTTATATGAAATCGTTTGGTTATTACTTTGATATATAACTAAATGTGCGTTATATTTCTTGACATTTCATATTGATTTCGAAAGTGTTTGAAATCTATTTATTTCACGAATAGACACTTTTTTGCAATTAAATAGTTTTTGTTTTAAGTAAATAACTAGGCAACCTACAGTATGGCTAAACACAAGTCACGCTTCATTGTCGGCTGCGCAAGGACCAGTGTGGAGGAAAACTATTTATTTAGCTATCTTAGAAGACAAAAGTATGAAAACAGTTATGACTACATATTGATACATTGTACATCAACAGAATTGTACGTTGTGATGTGCTTTGCCATTCGTAACATTTCAAAGTAGCCGAGGCTTTTTTTTTAACAAGTTACTTTGTTATGCTTGTTTTCTTGTGGACATGGACAAGTTTGCCAGAAACATTTGTGGACCTGTGTAGAAGGATCTTAATTAGATCTTAATAATTGTGATACTCATTGACCTCTATTCTTTTTGACAGATACCAGTTTAAAGCCATGGCTACATATGACACTGACACTAATCAAGGTCAGCAAAAGGTTGTGTTGAAGAGGAAATTAACAGGTCCACCAAGGCTTCTACTGGGCAAAGCAAAAACTGTGAACCACACAGGTGAGAGGTCAGACGCACGGGCACTGAGACACCAAAGAAGAATGGATGTCAACGGGACACAAAAGAACTCCTCTCCTCCATCAACCCACGATACACTGGGTGAGGAAGATACAACATTAACACTAGCCCCAGACAAGCTTCAAACACCTGCAGTGAAAGAAAGTGAAGTAAGCTACCATGCAAGACTCCAAAATGACTGCACTACCTGTGATGCTGGCAGTGAGGTGGACTCAGTCAAAGAGGAAAATCATGATGTTAGAAGAATATCAAAAAAAACTACAAAGGAGAGATTAAGGGGTATTTTCCCGGATGTGTTTATGTGCGTCAAGAGAAGGCGAAACAAGCATAGTGCCCTTAAGATTAAAAGTGGGAATGCAATGACTCCACAGTCTGTGGAATGTACCGGTGAGGACACTCAGTCTGCAGATCTAGACAACATCTTGCCTGGCACCAAATGCCCTTCCACCCCCAACCCTGATACAGAAATTGGAACAGGAAAAAAGGTAGAGAAGAAGAGAATTAAAACATCTTGGTTACCTTTTGTTGGCCATGCCCATATAAACAGATGTCTGACTGAGGATTTACAGAAGACTGTGACTGAAAAAGATGTAAAAGCGATTCAGAAAAAAACACTTCGGAAAAGAATACAGGGTTTCTTGACCAGACAGAAGAAAGCAATTTCGTCTAACCAGTTGGAAGGTGGAGCCACGCAGACACTTGATCCTGAACATGTACACAAACAGATAGACAGCCATTTGGATAATAGTGAAGACCAGGGCCTGTCCAGACTACATGAGGAGGACATCCAAGAGAAAGATGGTGAGGGTCAAGAGGGCTGTGCAGACACGATGACAGTCAGTGCAGAGGTGACCGCTGCCAGTGCAAAGGGTAGCGAGTGTGCACTCAGTGATGGAGATAGTGGTGAATTTAGCTGCAAGATGTCAGAGGATCTGAACCCAAGGAAGGGTGGAAATGAGCTGAAGAGCTGTGCAGATACACAGGTTGCCTCTGAGTTGCATTTGAATGAGTCTCCGGCTCTCTGTGACAGTGTTGCCACTGTCACCTGTGTTGTTGAGGTGGACCCTGACCTCCGACCTCATATTGATATTGCTATGACCACCGATGAATTCTTCCAGAATGGATCAGACGAAATTCAGTTTGATAACACAGGCGTGACGACAGGACCTGACCATGATCGCATCGTACCTTGCAACATGTCTTTTCTTACTGTGCCCGTGGACGGCTGCTGGAGACGAGGTGAAGCCAAAAACACAGATGTGAAACCATGTTTCAACACATATGATCGCAGTCTGCCACCTGAAGTCACAAGTCCTCTTAGTGATGAGAGTATTCTGGTGCTGACTGCTAACTCCCTGGTCCATGCTGCCATCAAAAGTGCCCTGTGTCAGCTCTCAAGGGAAATACAGTCTCCTATAATAAACAGCCACAGAGAGGAAGCAGTCTGAAAGAGGGCTACAGCTACATTATGGACATGGCTATTTTAGATATTACATTGTATTATAACTTATCCAGAGGTATTTCTTCTTTCCTTGTGTAATTTATATCTCTATGTTTTTCGGTCATTTTACAGCCAAAAGTTTCAGACACTGTGTTTTGTCACAGTAAGAAATAAATACTTTGTCTTGACAATCATTTCACTGGATCATTAGATGTATCATTTTTTACATGGTCTCCATATAGTGTGTCTCTTGCTGACTGAAGGTAAATTGTATTAGATGTAACTGAATTAAAAGACTTCTCGTGGTTGTTATCCTTATTAAAAAATGTTAAGATGACATATGTGTCCTCCCACAGCATGATATTTTTAGCTCTGATTTGTGACATTATTCTTTTACTGGAATCAGATCTAGTTTCTATAGCAATGCAAAACCCACACTATTAAAATCACATGATCTCAAAGCCAATTATGTTCCTTGTTTTTTTTTTTTTTATTTAGCCATTATCTTTACCATCTCGCTGTATTGTAAGAACTTTGAGGCATATAGGCCCTACCTGTTATCTGTAAATATGAATTTAAATTTTCTATAAAAAGATTTAGATTCTAGTTTATTTTCTAGTCCATCTTTAGACACAGATTGCCACAGATAAACCCATCAGCATTAGATGAAAAACGTACATTATTTATATGATTTGCTCCATCAAGAAGACTTAAAGTGTCTCTCTGTGGATCTGATGGATCTTTAAATTTTAAATGCCACATAGGAATGCATAATTCAGCCTCGTGATTCTGTGGTAAAACTCTAGAACTAGTCATACCTCACCTAAGATGACATCATCTCTATTAATGTTTCACATGCTCTTAGGCATCCCCAGTGTGCCACAGATCTCTTAAACTCTTGACCATCTTGGTCTCTCCTCACTCAACTGAGGTGTCTGCCAATGAGTTATAACTTGGTAAGAGGTGGGTCTCAGACCAGCGGTCAGACAATCTTACCTTATTTTTTTTCTAGAAGACATAGTTCAAAATGATATACCAGAGCTGTCACTTGTTAAATGGTCCCTAAACAGAGCTGCTCAAAGCCACAGCACACTGCCATCTAGTGTCATGTAACTGCAGGAACATTTTACATATGGTAAATAAAGATGCATCATCATTTTTAAAGCATTATTTTAGCTAATATGATTTAACATTAACAAATGTGTAATAGCTTACAATATACCCCTCTCTACATCCCCTTTATCAACAGGCAAAATGCCTATTATCCAAAAACAAAACACAGTGTCTTCCATTTTGATGATGGCACATAAGTTTAAAAAAAAAAAAAAAAATTTATTACCAAAAATATTCTGTGAATGCGTACCACATGTGATATACACTTTATACTGAATGGCAAATTGAACTTAATACAAACACATAAAACTGGTTACAAATTACACAGATGAAGGGCACATCTGTAACTGTTACACAGGTTTTACAAACCAATCACAGCACGCAACACATGAAACACAAAACGGCAGCAACCAACACATTCCAAAACCATGGACTATGCAGTACAATGGACTATTTAAGAAACTGAACTACCGGTACTTATATTCAGATCTGGATCCAAATGTGCCATCCTTGATATGCTATCGAGATACTGTAGTGTTAGATGATGCAAACATGCTGTTAATGGAAGGGGATGAATGCAGTGAAATTAATTATGAATTCTAAATAAAGCATGCTCCTCAAAGATTACTGCATCATACAGTCAATATGGCTCCAATATGGATGATACTTACTGTCAATTATAAATAACTTCTCTCCCATCAATCTTGAAGCCTCCACAGGGCATGACAAATTAAATTTCTCCAGCTATCAAATTAGGCAGTAATTTCAAGGCTGATCTATCTGGCACAAATACACAGTATATAATAACTCATCTGGGTCAATGAGATCAAAACAAATGAATTTTGACATCGGGGCGCTGCCCTGAGGAAAACTCTAGTTGCTTTTTTGTGGCAAGTGCTGTAGCTAATAGGTTCTGGTGATGGAACAAAAGACAGTCCAATGGACGTTAGACAGTCCAACTCAACAGTGATCTTAAGTAAACAAGCACATGTCCAAAGACTCTATCATGAAGGTCTAGAAACAAACATATTTTGTTTTTGCTTTGTTTTTGTTTGAGCAACTTGTTTCAAAGAAAAGTTTCCCAACAAAAAACTTTGTTGATGACATACCAAATATCACATAGATACCAAAACTAAATCCAAACTTAGTTAGGATTTGGTAGAGCTTGAAAGCAAGTGCTTTAGGTGGGGAATGGAGAGTTCTTAAACCAAACCCACTAAGGCACAACAAACTTGTTCCATTTATATAATTATTACCAAGTTTGAAGCAGTTGTATTTTAATACAACATTGATAAAGAAAAATATTCTATGGTAATGTTTGGGGATAGCATTATTTTCTGTTCATAGATGTACATCAAAACAAAACAGCACAACTCAGACGATGCTCAAACACAAATACTGTAAGCACCAATATTCCAACATATGGAGACCTTCCACAGTATGTCATATCCACCATGATGATAGTTACACAAGAAAAGATATTCAGGCTACTGGAGACAGACGAAAAGAGACAGGAAAAGAGTGAGAAAAACGGCATTCATTTTCCACAAACAGATTCTGTTTTGAGGAAAGAGTGTACATGTTGTTTGTAACTGTTCTGTATTTAACATTCATAAAAGCATTTTTTTTTTTTACTATTCAACAGGAATGGCATCCACACTCTCCCGCGACACCTCAGAGTCTAGAGAGTAGCACGAGCTCCCGTTGTCCTGACCATCCCTGGTACCCCCATCCTCTGTGGACCCCTCCCCTGGTCCTGCCCCAGCCCCTTGGGTGCCATCTCCTGTGCCATCACACGCCACCTGAAGGAGCTGGTTGCAGAAGCGGTTGTATCGCTGGTGCTGGTGAATTCGTGCCGCTTTGCCCACATGCGTGAACATGTGCTCCTGCAGCTGGCTCTTGTGTGTGAACCGTTGGTTGCACACGACACACGCAATCTTCCGCTTACGTGTGAACAGGCCAACCATGGGCGAGCTGCCGGTGAATCCCCCGATTCCAACGCCTCCGCCGCCCCCACCTCTCCTCAACTCAGCAGCGATCTCGTCTGCCAGCGCCTGGCTCTGTCTCAAGGCCTCCTCCAAGCAGCCGGCATCCAAGCGTTCCCCCGTGGTCTGATGCTCCTCCGCCCCACCGGGGCCCCCCAGGTCTGCATCCTCGGAGGGAGTTCCCTCCATAAGAGGCTCCAGGGAACAGGTTGCATGGCTTATCAGGTGCTCCTGAAGGCCCTCAGGAGACAGGCAGCGTTCGCCACAGCGTGGACACAGGAGAGCCAGGCCTGCCTGGCAAGGGTTCTCCTGGCCTGGCGAATGCAAGGAGTGAGGTGCCGGTGGAGGGAGTGAACCCTTGTCCCCTTCCTCGTGCTCCTGCTCTTGTTCTTCATAGTCCAGGCGCTCCTCTTTGATTCTGGTGGAGACCTCCGAGTCATCCCCGGAGGCCACAGAGGACAAAGGACGCATCCCAGGCGGTTGGGGGTCAGAAGGGATGCCCTCTAAGCCAACTGTCTGAGATGGACGGGCATGGGATCGCTCAGGCCACTCTGCCCGACCTGTAGAGCGTGATCCCTCAGGGTTCCGCTGTCCACTGGCTTTCAGGACTGTGCTATCCTTATTTGGGAGCTGGGAGGAGATCTGGATACCATATAGGTTGGACATGCGAAGGTCAGCAGGTGCATCTGAACCTGCCTCATCAGGTTTCCGACACAGCTGGTAGGCATGGAGAAATTTGATCCCTTCTTGAAGACGGCTTTTGTCCACAGGCTGCTTTGGCCCCATGCCAGTGTACATTATATGCAGCAGGTAACTGAACACATCAGGCTGAATATCTGTTGGTTGAATTTTGATGCACTCACTGCAATATCAGAAAAATGTACTAATATAAGTTAAGCCATACAAAAAATCTTATATTGCCAATTATTGAATACAGATGCACTGTGGTTCTGAACATGTTCAGTACAAACAATAGGCCTCATTCACCAACATTTTCAATAGAGTTCACAAATATGCTGTGATCCTCCAATTCTCCAAACTGTTTATGTTTAAGTACTTACTAAATATAAACGCAAGAATAAATTAATGTTAAATAACTAGTTGTTTTACTTTCATCATTTCTTCTGTTGCAAAATAACAATAAAACGTCACCTTATTTTGAGTAAAAAATTAAGGACATTTATCAGACGTTGGTGAATGATGGCCATTTCCAAAATTAACACAAAGAAATGAGGAATCTATTATAAATAGACTGAAATTTTTAGCTTAAAATACATTTGCAATCATGAAACGATTTTAACCTTGACTGATGGATGAATATCATCTTGAAGTAGTTGGAGAAAGCTGCCAGAACTGCCCGGTGGGCTTTGAAGTACACGTTGCCAATCGCAACAGTGCAGTCACACAAGAAGCCAAACTCCCTCTGAACATTCAGCTGCTGTAGGAGGTACAGGCTGTGGCTGGACACGTCCATAACGCCCACTCTCAACCTGTTACACCTACACATCACATTAGAACAGAGATATAGTTTAAAGATGTAACATAAACAATTTCTAATAAAGTTACAGGGTCATAATGCAGAGTCATCACCATGACATGTCATTATAACACAGGCCTGATATGCATTTGTGGTTGCAATACATTAAAACATGTTCTTCATACATTACACTTAGAATCTAAATTTACTGACTATGGTGACCTCTAGTGACAAAACTAGTTTTCTTTTTTCTTCCAATTTTAGACAGTAAAAGAATTGGCATCAATGTACTTGTAAGAGTGCATGTTATGCTGACACCACAGGTCCCACTGGACCCAGACAATGTTGAACTGATTACCTTTATGCAGAATTGGCATTAATGTAGCCTAATAGTAAAAAGCATTGTTATGCTAATCCTACAGGTCCCAGTTGACCCAGACGGCACTGTACATTTCAAAGCCAGTGAAAGACAATACCTAGGATACTCCTTTAGTTACGCTACCTGCATAACGGGTCTATCCAGGCGTAAAAGCTAAAACGTATATGGAAATGAGAAACATTATATTACCTATGCACAGTATTATCGATTCGTTTTGCTTTAAATTCTTCTCGGTTAGCCTACCTGACAATCACAGTTCACGACAGCATCATGTTAATTCGCACTCGTTTTAGCCCACCGAGTCTGTGCTGTCGAAATTAAATAGAATTTTGGTACGTGCAATCGTATATTCACAACATGCGCAGGTATAAGAAGCGTTTATACAACCCCGTCAATCTTAAACAGATTAGTGGAGTGTTTCCTTACCATTTAAATTGGCGAAATTGTTTAGATTTATATTTGTTGCTGCAGGATAAAATTCTCGTGTGGTCTCGCGTTCCTTCCTATGCGATTGTCAACTAAGCTTGTTATTCGTCACGTGACCATACTGTACATTTTGGCGTCTCAAAGTAGTGTAATTGTTTCTGTCTAAGCTTGTTCAACACTTGTAAAGTAGACAAGCCCAAGCAATGCCCCTACTAACAAAAATTGGTGGCAAAAAATCTTACAACTTCTTTGTACGCCGTACGCTGATATATAGACCCAATAAACACAGCTTATGTTTTGTATCTACAACAACTGGGAGAACCTCAAAAACCTGGCCGCAGCTGTTCTATGCTGTCACGCATGAATTAGCATGGTCTGCTCTCTGTAGCTACAAACCTACTAAACGACATAAAGGCGTTGTCCTCCAAGAAAATAACGATTTTTAGCTTTAAAGTAGCTTGCATTGTACTTGCAGGTCAGAGATGGCCTATTGACGCTGGTATTACAGCAGTCTTATGCATATTTTCATGTACGGTTGCATTCACACTGAATAGGTCCGTCCTATGGAGGGCTGGATTTGCGTGTATGGGGCTGGATCTAGCGCAGGCAGCCTCTGTGCGGTGATACAGCTCGTAGAGCGGCTGTGCGGAAGTTCTTTCATCCGTGTAGCAGAAGGGGCTTCGCCCTCGCGATTATTCTCGATCCAACCAACTTCATGCTTAGATAAAGACAAAGACGGTGGAACTTTTCAACCTGCAAGTTGCCCTTTTGCTGTTTATTTGGCAGCACCCAGTGTTTTCGGTGAGTATTTCCTTTGGCTTCGAGTATAAACATTGCATTGTTGAGCGAGAGGTTTTTTTCCCCATAGCGTGAATGCGGGAAGCAGCGCGGGGGTGGCAGTGCGTGCTTGCGTGAGATCTGAGACAACACAGACAGTTGGTCTGTGTTGATTTGGGCAAATCCTTATATAGCAGTTTATATTTCTCCCTGTCGATTAATAAAGTATACGCAAATAGTACTTTGACGACATACAGTTTAAAATACTTTCTGTGGATATGATTGACAGCCACAACGCCCGCACGATTCTGTCTCCGAATTAGGCCAATGAAAATGCGTGGGCGGGATGTAAACCTCCTAATTTGAGATGACGAGTCTCAACAAAAGGAACTGCATGTGTACTACTGTAAATTTAGCCATGCGGGCAAGCATGCGACTTGTTTGTACACGTTGCTTTTGTAGCGCTTAGACTAAAGAAAAATTAAGAAAACATGGGAACAATGAGAAGATGAGAACAGAAGTTTGTAACAGGACATTAATAAATAAAAGTAAGCTAATAATGAATTTAGAAGTTAAATCGTTGCCATTGCCCGTGTAGTCTACAGACTCACGGGTCCCTTGCTGTTCCAACGTTTTCAATTTGACAAGAGTAAAATTACAGTGGCCAACACCTGCTTTAGCTTTTAGGCCTAGACAACAACCTGTGACTATAACCTAGACTACAATATGTAGATGCTAGTGCGTCAAAATTTTTTGAGGCTGTTGTTCCTATGGACCAGATCTGGATAACATTTAACCCCAAGGATTTTCATGCCAACCTTCAGTTAGAGGTAAATTATCATCTAATTCTTTTTTTTCTCTCTCT
>JAGFZM010000766.1:0-14815 GCA_017657215.1 Limnothrissa miodon | reverse complement strand
GTACTGGTTTATAGAGCATACACTTTCACTATTGGTTGTACTGGTTTTAACACCAGTTCACTAGTGCTGGCCCCTGTCTCACTTTGCCCCCCGCCCACCCCTCCCCCCCACAGGTGTGAGGATGAGATCGACGAGTGTGAGTCCAACCCCTGCATCAACGGAGGCACCTGTAGGGACCGCGTCAACAACTACCTGTGCATGTGCGTGCGCGGCTTTAGCGGCAAGAACTGTGAGACCAGCGTAAGTTAGGATCCGCACACTACATGTAGAACTGCACACTACACTATTTCATGTAGAACTGCACACTACACTACTCCATGTAGAACACACTACACTACTCCATGTAGAACATACTACACTACTCCATGTAGAACACACTATGTAGAACACACAGTATTACTGTATGTGTGTGTGTGTGTGTGAATGTGTGTGTAGTTACATGCATTGTGTCCAATGAATACTCCATGTGTCCATGTAGAACACACTACACTTCTCCATGTAGAACATACTACACTACTCCATGTAGAACATACTACACTTCTCCATGTAGAACATACTACACTACTCCATGTAGAACACACTACACTACTCCATGTGTTCATGTCTAAGGAGTAGAAACAGACTGAAATAAATTAGAAATAAACTTTGGGTGTTTGTGATGATGTGTACAGTACATATAAACACTTCAACCCTAACACATGCTTTCTACAGTATCTTATTGACTGAAGGAAATTATATCTGTTAGTCTTCATGGGACTTAACTTTACTATGCATTTTATTATAGTATAACTGAAGTGACTCCTATCTATTAGTCTTTATAGGACTAAATATGGGGCTTTAAAATGCTTTATCCCCAAACCACTGTCCTCTTTAGAGCATAAGTTCACTGTGTATCTTATAGACTTGTATAACCCTGTTCCTGGACTAGTATAACACTGTGTGTGTGTGTGTGTGTATATATGTGTGTGTGTGTATGTGTACCTGTCTCCCCCTTCACAGCGTGAGCCCCAGAGGGAGCGGGTGCCCTGGCTGGTAGTGGCCATCCCGCTGGCATGCCTGGGCGCCGTCATGGCGGGCGTTGCCATGGTGTGTCTGGCCGTGACTGCCCGTAGGAAGCGCCAGTCGGAGGGTACGTACAGTCCTAGCCAGCAGGAAGTGGCCGGCGCCAGGCTGGAGATGGGCAGCGTACTGAAGGTGCCCCCTGAGGAGAGGCTTATCTAGGGGCGTGGCCAGAAGGCTGGGTGGGCGGGGTTTGTGGGGCTCAACCAGGAAGTAGCCAGTGCCAGATGGGGCAATGCTGGAGAAGTGCTAAAGGTGCTGCCAAAGGCGGAGAGACTTGTATAATTGTATAGAATATATTATGTGCGTCTGTGTGTGTGTGTGTGTGTTAGGGGTGTTTGGCTACAGAATGTATGGAGGTGTTCTGTTGTTCACCGAGAGGTGGAAGGTCAAGGTATTCACTAAACAGTAAGTCCACTTGGCTAACATGACCTGAATGGCTGAGAATCTTCACAGACAGGAAATGGACACGTGCTGTGGACCGGACTACCGTTTGTGCAGATCCACTGGACGCCATAATGCTTGTGTGTGTTATTTCTTGTCGGAACATTTGGAATCTGAGCTCTCAGGAGCACCAAATCCCAAGGAATTCTGTGGGTTAGGGGCAATAAAAACTCAAACAAGTCCCTTTTTTGGGTTTGTGATGTGACCTCTACTCAGCTGTTGGAAGCTAGTGACACGGGTCTAAGCCACTGGACTGTTGCATAAGAACACTCTGGAACCTGGAATTGGATCTTGGAATTAGAACTTGGAACTTGGAATGTGATCCACTCCTTAGAATAAATGGCTCTGGGTTGCCTCTCTGCCTCCTCCACCTCACAAAGACACCATAACAGACATCCACTAGCTTATCGCATGGCTGGTTTGGCTTCTGTGGCCCAATCTAGTGTGGATGCAGGAGGCTGACAAGCAGCCAGCCTCTCTTCCAATCCCAGACATGTGCACTCCTGCTGGGCTGACTACCACCAGGGACTGCCCCCCTCTCCTGGATCCCCTGGAGCTCCAGATGGTTCTGCTCTGCTGCTGCCACATCCTCCAGGAGGTCTCAAACACCTGCTGGGAAGGCACTGCATTGTTGTCGCCGATGGTGTGCGTGCATGTGTGTGTGTGTGTGTGTGTGTTGTGATTACAATGATAACTCAAGCTGTTAGATGGCTGCAATTATCCCTCCTGATAACACCCACCAGCTTATACCACTCAGACTTTAAGATACAACAAAGAATGTCAGCAGCATTTCATATAGACAGTTTTAATTAAGATTACATTTAATTTTAATTAATATTATCTATAGTGCAACAAACTAAAAACCGCTGAAAGCTGTTTTTAGCAAGAAAACTTTTATTATGTGATTACAAAATTTAACCTGCACCTCAGCATTTAATACTCTGACTAAACTAAAATAAACTAACATAAAATAAAAACTCAACTAACATAAACAAATTAAACTTAGCAAAGTTTGTTAACACTGTGAGTAGAACTATGTAATTTAAGGGATGACCAATCATTGTGAATTAACACACCATCTTACATTTGAAAGTTTCAGGCTACCGTGTGTGTGTGTGTGTGTGTGTGTGTGAGTTTATTCATCATTCAGATGTGAATCAGATACTGTGTGTCAGACCTCTTTATTTGCAAGTTTCAGACTTCAGTATGTGTGAGTATGTGTGTGTGTGTGTGCACGCGTCAGACCTCTTCAGCGGTGCCATCTGCTAGCATTACTAACTGCTGTAAAGTTGCTTACTGTAGTTGCGTTTCATGGTGCTATGCTATGGCTGCATTATGAATGGAGTCTAATCACAAGCTTCGAAGTGCTCATTTTAACTGCCATTTTAAATGGCGCAACAAAAAGGTTTAGTTAGTTAATTACCTGACCAGTTTACTTCCTCTACCTAAGATTCAGAGACTTCAATTGTTTCAAACGGTTTTAACATGTTAGTCTACAGTATTCACAAGCTTCGAAGTGCTCATTTTAACTGCCATTTTAAATGGCGCAACAGAATGTTTTAATTACTATATTACCTGACCATTTTATTTCCACTGTGAGGATCAGGCAGACTACCTAAGATTTAGAGACTTCAGAGACTGTTTTAAAAGCGTTTGAATGGCTGTTCTCACAGTGTTTTTTTTTAACATGTTAGTCTTCGAAGTGCTAATTTTAACTGCCATTTTATATGGTTCATCAGAGAGTTGCAATCACTTCATTTCCTGAGACTTCTGACCAGTTTATTATCACTGTGAGGATCAGGGAGACTACCTAAGATTCAAAGACTGTTTCAGGAGAGTTTGAATGACAGGGCTTCTGACAAGACTTCTGTTTTAACGTGTTATCTTAACATTGAAATACAACGTTCCTGCATTGATTTAGTTTTTATCACTGAAACAGTTTTTAGGCTGCTGTAAGTAACTAACCATTGCTGTTTTTTGTATAACCAGGTGTATTTGTACGACAAATCACCTTTGGAGAGTTTAACTTTTGTAAATAGTGTTTCACAAAAACGAGGCGTTTGCTATAAGGACCTCGGCTCATGTTATTTATTGATAGAATGTATAGCACTTCTTCATCCTACACTGTAGAAGCTGTCAATTCTTTCCATGTGCTTAAATGCTACTGTGGTGCCTTGCTGGTATCTGTGTGCTGTAGCCACTTCCAAAGTGGGTTGCTAAAGTGAGTGCTTGAATTGTTGCATGGAGACTGTGTAGACCAGGGGTGTCAAACATAAGGCTAGATGTGGGCCGGATGTGGGCCAGATGTGAGCCATTCAACAATAGCCCCGTTTACACTTTGGGCCGTCAGTCCAGGAACTTAAGCCCAGGAACTTTGGCCCAGAGTACAAGCACCAGGGCTAGAGTTCCTGATTAGTTTATACTTTAGTGGGCCAAGTAGCTATCTGACAAAAATTTAAAAAAGATGCAACATTCCAAAACCTCTAAAAGTGTAGAAATAATCCCTTACGATGTGTAAGCATCAGGGCTTGGGCTGTGGCCCTGACAGTTGAGGTGGGCTTGTTGTCAGGACAACAGTCCCAGGTTTAGTCCTGTTTGAGCCTAGTCCATTCTGGTATTAACTCCTAGTTGGGCTGGGCTTAAGTTCTAGCACCAACTGAACTATGACATACCAACAGGCTTACCAGCAGGACAGGCTGACCTAGTAGGTATAAGGGAAGCATAACATATTGTGCTTGTGGTGATCAGAAACACGAAGGAATATGCATTTTTGTCACCTGACTGTTTGTGGTCTTGCATACTGTACAGAGAAGCTACGGTGGCTCTAAGAGGACAATGCCTTCAAAAGCAGTTTGACACCCCCTGGTGTAGACACTGTAGATCTTTCAGTATGTACATGTATTGCACTGTACTAAATTGAACTGTTAACACTGGATTTAATTCTATGGATTGTGGAGAGGAAACCCATCACAAAGCAATGCCACTGCTGCCAATGGGAGCTTCTAGAACACAAAGGTAGAGTTCAGAATCTTTCATTAAAAAGGCCCAGAAAGCCTTCTTTGTAGAACTCGGATGATTCCATCCTTAGAACACATCCTTAGTTTAGTTTTTCTGTGACAAAAGATGATGTTATTTGACTGTTAGAATGTTCCTTGTGAGGTAAACATTCCCAAAACTTGTTTTAAACTTCCACATCTACGAACATGCTGAAAAAGCTTAAGCTGATTTTAGCAATGACTAGCTCCAACGCTTATTGAAGTTGAAAGTGTATTTTTTTTACAGTGTAGCTCCTCCAACGCTTGCTGTGTGCGTGTCAGTAATTCACAGAAGGAATAAAAACAGAGGCACACATCCGGTCTAGGCTGCTTATCTGGGCCTCTCACACGGACTTGGACACAGGCAGCAGTGGCATTCACAGAAAATCTCAGCTTAGTTTTGTGTGTTGGATTTGGTCACTGACCTGTGGTGTTACTTAGAGTGTGTGTGTGTCTGTGTGAGAGTGTGTATGTGTTTGAAGTGTGTGTGTGAAGTGTATGTCTGTGTGTCTGAGTGTGGGTTTGAAATGTGTGAGTGTGTGTGTGTGTGTGTGTGTGTGAGAGTATTATCAGTATTCAGATTTTAGATGACTACACTGTAACATCATCTGATTGTAATTATATGACTGTTTTGTTTTGTATGATTTCATGATGGCTTTTTTTGCAATGAAAGATGATTGTATTGTACAGGGGACACTGGGTTTGTAGATGTTAGCGTCATTCCTTTCATGTTGTTTTACTGTGCAGCTGCAAACATTCCAAACACACGGCATTCTGTCAGACAAATCCGCAAGAAGAAGTTTAATAAAGCAACAGTATCATTCCTAAATCAAAAGTGTTGGTTCTTTTATTCCCAGAAATGGTGGAGCAGTAGCTATGTCACTACTGTAATTGGCCTGGGTTAGATTCACATATTGTGAAATGTTTAAAGAGGCACTCAGTAAGTTTATGCGACCATTTTTGTAGTCATAAAATCGCTTAGAAATCGTTTTTTTCTGTTAGACTGGTCTGTTGTAGCAAACGGCGATTGAGCGCACCGCTGTACAGCCCTGTATAGTGAATACGGAACTTGCAACTTCTGAGGGAGTGTACACTACAGCAATACAGTTAACTGTACAGAGCTCCCCCTACAGGTTTATGGCGTTTAATGCAGGGTTAAAAAACAGACTTACTGAGTGCCTCTAGCAGTGCAAGGTGCAGTTAATTATAAAGTTAAATTGTGCTAAAAAAATAGATTCCACAATAACGCACCTCAACTGTGCCCAAGTACGTACTGTATACAGTGTGACTGCACACTAGTGACCAGAGACAACCATGCGCTGGTACGCTTCAATTCAATTCAATTTTATTTGTATAGCTCAATTTTACTTATTATGGTAAAGGAGGAAACCTTGGGCAGTTCCGATGGCTCAAGGAGTTAGCCCAACTGCCTAGGGTCTCTCAGATGGCGATTAGTCCACTATTATTCCATTAGGAACACATTATAAGAAAATTGTGGTATAAATATTGCAATATAAGTTGTATAAGTGGAATATAAGTGCCATTATAATCCCATGATATAGTCCCATATCATTAGGAGCAGTCAAGCCAAAGGGCCAGCTGAAGGCTGTATCAATCATGTCAGGGTCATCTGTGGAGCTGAAGGCAGCCCGCCCAGCTACGGTGAACTATACCTACAGTAGTGAGAGTACGCCCTACTGATTAAAACTCCTGTTTTATACACCTTTGTTTTCTAGTGTATGAACTTTCCTTTTCACTGCTCTAGGTTTTTGGTTCCACACCTGCTTCAACATTTTTCACATCAAGATCGCAATACGTCTCTGCATCTTGCTTTGGATTATGTGATGTTTAATAAAATGTAATACACCACACAACATTATGACACTTTAATAACACTGTGTTTGTTTGGTACTGGAATGGATGAAACCCTTAGTGGGGAGAAAATGTAACTTATCAATTTCAAATCTTGAACAATCAGAAGTAAAATTTGTTGTGAAAATGTGTCTGAATACATATAATGTGTATGTGTGTCAGCAAGTTAGCTGTCCTGTTTATTTTGATCATGAGATATTTTATCTCTTTGAATGGATATGAATTCGTAGTGATAATATTATTTTTATGTAAAATCAAAGTTAATTTTCTCCAAACCATTTAATGCAGAAAGTAGCAGATAACATTGCTGGTAAGGTCAAGTCTTGTGGTTTCATGTGGTGCATGATTTATATCAGTGTGAACACTCTGTGAGTAATCTGAAAGCAGAGAAACACGTATGTGATAAAACGTACCCTTCACATTTGTGGATTACTAGATGGATAGTGCCACTGCTGGAAAAGTAATCTGACAGAAAAGAATGGGTTTGTCCTCTCAAAACAGCAATTTCAACGTGCAGCATACAAGACAGGCCGCCCCAAAACACTCACTTTTTTTTTTACAGTATAGCGTTTTAAGTAAACTTAAGAAAACACACAAACTATTTGCACGACAGGTTATATAAATTTATTACAGATCCATACCGTAGGCTACATATTCACATATTATATTTCCTTATCCCCATTTTTTAAAAAACAAATAAATCATCTAAAATAATCTGTGTTTCATGGTGTTTCAGGGTTCAAGGTATGTTTCTGAACAACATCTGTAAAGTTTTTAGTAGGGTTCAAAGTCCAAAGTAGAGGTGAATCTGAAGATAACTAGATTATATATGATTGGGTATTATGACTGATAAAATACAATGTCTAATTGTAGCTACGAATTAGATCTTCATCACTAGTCCAATACGTTTTGAATCCAAATACTCAAAACAAAAGTCCCTTCAGGTTAATTTTAATTTTTATATCAGGATCTGCGTTGTTAAATCTGTGAGGTTAGAGTTATCTGAGTGGATATCACAGGCTTGTCATGAATACTTCTTGTCTGCAATCTGCCTGTAAAGAACTACTCACAGACTTTACATTGAACGCTGCCTTTAAGCCTTCCAAAGCTTGTTCTTTGGTGATACTCTGCCACTGCATAGGGCAGACAGCTGGATCACAGCCACAAGCTTTGGCTATCTTGTCATTGTATTTCACCAGAACATATTTCCAGTAATCTGACGATTCCACTGAAGGGTCTGGAGCAATGTTCCAGTCTGGGAAGTAGACACGGTAATCCTTATAAGGGTGAAACTCAAAATCTGTGTCAGCATTCATAAAATATGAATTACTGTAAACGGACGTTGTACAAAGGACCTCAGCAAGAGTCCCTGTATCTGCGTACCTAAAGCCTGATATACCCTGTGGGCGATGGACAGTGGCATGGTGGTGTTTATGTGCTTTCCCTCCAGCCTCACAGGGTATCTTGCAGAAGGGGCACTGCTCCCCACACCCAAATACTCGCTTGAACATTTCCTCTTGTGGTTTGACTGTGAGGGTCTTCAGAGTTTCTTTGATGTTGGTAGATTCTGCAAATTCTTTCTCCAGCTGCTTGTGTAAGTCATCCAAAGACTGTGAGAGACCTTCGATGAATGGAGCACGTCTACAAGACATCTGGAAGAGAACCCCTCTTACTGCATTCATGGGAAGTGTGACATGTTCACTGAGAACATCGCAAAACCTTTGAAAAAACACAGCTGCCTTTTCATTGTCCTTAGGATCATTGACTTCACACTGAACATCATCAATTGTCTTTGAAATCTTTTGAATGATTGTTTGTAGGTTCTGGAGCCGCAGCCTAACCAAACTCATGTCTTTGTGTAGCCATTTGGTAAGTTCATTGTAAATCCATTTCTTCACAAAGTGCTCATATTGCAAGATGTAACTGACATATTTGTTAAAGTCATCCTTCCTTAACAGCTCTGCCAATATTGTGTACTGAAAGTATGATCGTGAGCTGTACTGGGAAGAATGGTTGCTCGACAGAATCCCATCAACGATTGCAATCCCAAGGGATTTGTTGATATAGTCTTTGACTGCAGGTTTGATGCACTGCTGAATAAAGTCCCGGGCTTTCCGTTGACACTGATCTCTTTGTTTATAGGAGTCGATAAAATCTGAGAGGTACTGTCTCCTTGCCTTTTCCAAATGTTTAAGAGGATTTTTATCTGCCAAAAAGTTTCTGTGCATTTCCAAGAACTTTCTGGCTGCGATGCCACATATATGCACTTTCAAGTCTGTCGCAAAAGTAGTATTCACACTCTTTGCTGTTTGGTTCAGGTCTTCATCAATTTTGTCAAGAAGCTCTTTGCTGAAAAATTCCTGGAAATCTTTTTTGGTGCTTACCTTAGCTTCAATAAACTCGTCACAACTTTGAATTATGTTGTTTGCAATACCTTGAATATCGGATTCAGTATTACTCCTGGTGAACCAATTCATCAGTTTTTTTAACTTCTTCCAGCCATCTATATGTGAACCTTTAACCTTGAAATCCTCACAGCCACATTTGGTTAGATCAACAATCTTTGCTAGCTCTCCCTGCACATTGCGGTGTGACAGATTATCTCGTAGCTGCTTCATGACCGTTGAAGCAATGTCCTTCTCTTTTAAAGGAGAGACATCAATTGTTACCTCTTTCCACATTTTTGTAAATTCTTCTTCCAAATCACTGTCTGATAGCTCATTCTCTTTGTTAATTGCCCTGCAGTTTGTCAAGAGTTTCCTGACTCTTTTTTCAATCATATCTCTGTGCTGTTTCTGAATGTGTTCAACTCGCTCCATGTTTCTTTTTAGACACAGTGCAGACTGAAGTTTATTTTCAACAATTTTGGTTATTTCTTGGTTGAGACTTCTGATATTAATTTCGAAATCAGCCTTGTACCTCTCCACTAGATTCACATATCTGTCTTTCCGTTTATAGTACTCCTTCAAATTCTTCTTCATCTCGACTGTCTGATCATCAATTATTTTGAATGCATCCAATTCCAAATCTCCAGAGAGTTTCTCTACTCTGGTGGAGTCAGTGTTAGAAATGTGTGTCTCTGCTTTGTTCAACCAAGTGTAGATACACTTTTTGAAAGACCATTCCCATCCTGAGAACTCTTTGCAGAGACAGTCATAGGCATAAGCCACAAGAGTGTTTCTGAAGCTGAAGATGAAGTTCTCATGTTTCACAGATTTCCACAAACTACTCATCCATTCTAGAAATCTAGGAATCTCTGTCAATTGTTCAATCTGGTTCTGGCTCAGTAAACTCTTTTTGAACTCATCTACAGCTTCACTGTATCCTGAGTTAACAGGGGCCATTGGTGGAGTTCCATGCCACAGGCTTGGTATGTACCAGTTGTTCTTGTCTACATCATAATCCAAGACATCAGTGAACTTTTTCACTTCAGATTGGTTTTCCATGCCAGCTGCAATCTGTGTCATTGCATCTAACTGTTCCAAAAGGTGCTTCCGGTCTGTCATAAGTTTGCTGTGTGCTGAGACACCTGAGACATTTTGGTGCACAAAGTGACAGATTGGCTTCTTTCCAAGATGCGTCATGCGCAAGAATGCATGAACTGCTATTTGAAGAATGTCCTTCATCTCTGTTGAATTCTCCATTGCAATATTTATGATGGTCACATCACTGAGGCCTATCACAAGTGTGGCAAGTTGATTGTCATGCTCATAGCTACCATCAAGTTTCGCAAGTTCAGGTGACTTAAGGCCTTCTGTGTCAATAAGTAGAACAAAGTCACATCCCAGCTCCTCTTTAAGTCCCTGTTCAACAGGGAGAAACAGCATGTAGGCTCCTCTGGTACAGCGGCCACTGCTAACAGGGAACTGAACACCAAACATGGTGTTGAGGAGAGTAGACTTCCCTGTGCTCTGCACACCCAGAACTGATACCACCAAGAGACGAGTTCTCTGTACTTCTTTGTGAACCTCCATTAAAACATCTGTCACCCACTTCTCTGGGATGTTGGATGTGTCTCCATCAACCAGCTCTAAAGGGTATCCCTCGAGTAAAAGCCTAGCGGCAATTGAGGGGAGATGTTTTGTGGCATCTGACTGCTTGGATTCATACATCTGTCCCATTTCTCTCATATAATGTTCAATCCCTAGGGAGTTGTCTAGAAGCTGTTGATCCAGCTCTGTGATTGAGTTGTCCTTGTCTTGACGCAGTTGTTGGTATCTTACACGTAGTTCAGACAGATGTTTACGTGATTTTCTGTCTAATTTAAGCGCCATCCATTTGAGGAAGAATACTCTCTGTACTTTGTCTGTGGTGGACAGTGCATTAATGAACTGCCCCATTGCTTTTGATGGCTTGATGTTGCCCTGTTGCTCTCTAAGTGTGATTTTTCTTTTCTGAAGTTCAGTCTTATATTTCTCTAGATTGAGGTCACCTGCATGTTGTAATCTGCATTCCTCCATCTCAATCTGCGCTATTTCTTTCAAGTATTTTCCCTGAAGTGGCATTTGTTTTTTTTTGTAGTCTGGGATTTGACGAACTCCGATGCCTTCCATTATGCTATCAGTTGCAGTTTTTGCTGACTGTGAGACTTCGCTTTTATTTTCATCCACAGAGATTCCCAAATTAAGGGCTGTGTCAGCCATTTTCTCAATGCTGATTGTTTCTTTGCACTCATGCAAGACTTCTTTAACAGCCTCAATGATTTGACTGGAGAATTTCGCCAGATTGACATTCCGTTTTCGCATTAGCACATGATTTTCTGGGAGCTCCAGTGAACTGGCAACCGACTTCACGTGATGTCTCTCCTTTTTGGAATTAATCACTAAGTGCAGTTTGGACTTCTGGGGACCTTGCAAATCTAACAACCTCTCTTCCGTTTCATTCACTGAATCCAAGAACACAAAAACGGCAGCCGACACTTGCATTAGAAAACTGAATTGGGCTTCACTAGAAATCAAATCTCCCCTCAAATTAGCTATTGCCACAGGTTCAGGAAGTACATCTATATTACTCTGACCACATGGGAGACACCAGACAATCTCCACCAGGCCATTTGCAATCTTCTTTGGGACATTTCCACCCACCATGTCTCTGTGAGTGAAAAACTGTATGCTTTGTTGTGCATTACTCAAAACATGATTGATGAGTTGGGATTTGGAGAATTTACTGTCCTTCAGACGCACAAAGCTAATGAGAGGTATCTGTGCATGGACAACACTATTTTCTACATGATTCTTAGTGTGTATAAGATCATGAGGCCGCCACTCTTTGTAAATATTCCTTAGAGACCATAGCATGAGAGTTGAAGGACTGTCTCCAAACTCAGGTAACAGCAAAGGTACTGCAAACTGACACATTGACATCTTGATGGACATTTCCTGCTGCAAAAAGCTGTCCGCACAAAGGTAGAGAGCGGTAACCAGATCCAAAGGGTTGATTTCATTATGTCCACCATGACCATCATCGTCATCATCATCATCATCATCATCATCATCATCATCATCATCACTGTCTTTGGTTTCATCACTGTTTACAATTGTTTGATGCCTGCATGTTGCGTTCACCATGAGGAGTTTTCTTAGGAATGCAAATGGAATGTCTCTGAGAGACTCCACATCTTTATCATGTATTGCTTCACTTCTTATCTCCAGCAAAGACTTGAGAGTGAGTTTGTTTGGGTAGAATTCCAAAAGTCCAAATTTTCCTAGAAATGATGTCAAATTACCTAAAAAACACAATCATAACCAAACATTTCTATAATGCCTTAATTAAAAGTTAATATAACATTACTTCTTATAATAGCCTTGATTTTAATTAGTAATTAATGGTATGTAACTAGCTAAAGCCTAACAACTAACAACAAATAAAAACCTCGCACCTACAGTAAAAAACCTGCATCCAACCTCAACTAACAAGATTAATCTAGCTACCAGCATTTCAACTTTATTGTTGTATAAAGTACCTAAAAATTCAACTTTAGTAAAAATACAGATACTGAAAAAATTACTTTGATAGAAATTGAAGTCCTCTACTAGTTTGTGACTCGTGTAAAAACGCTCATAAAATAAATTTCCTGCATGCTCAAAAAGGTGCACGACTGTTTTAAAATAAAAGTTTTCACCACAGTAATTATTGGCTATTAAACAATTTTAACATTTAATATTTAAACTTCTCAACCCTTTTAAAACTTTTCAACCATTTCAACTGTCAGTTATCACTTTAACTCACGGCTACGAATAAACCAACTACACTGTTTTGCAGACTTACGTTTTGGTGGAACAGTTGGGGGGACCCTGTGTCCTGTTCAGAAAAGTAAGATTACTCAGACATCTTAATAATATACTGTTTCTGTTTTTTTTTAATAATTTAAAATAAAAAGTATAAAATAATATGAAATATACACTTATGTAACACACCTCGCGATTCATCGTCTGATGGAGCCATGGGTTCACCCTTGAGACGCTATCATTGGCTACACCAGTACAGTACCTGCATAAAAAAAGAATGTCTGTGAAGATTCTCATTCATCCAGGTTCTGATAGTCATTGTTCAGTTCAGTTCAGTGTTCAGTTAAGGCAACTAGACTTCTTTTTCAGCTTGAAGATGTTTCACTTTCCATCCAGAAAGTTTAATCAGTTCTTGACTGGAGATGGGAATGAGAGGAGTTCTATCTCCTGGCCTGTGGGGTGTGGATTGTAGACCACACCCCTTATCATGTGATCAAAGATCAGAAAAATCCAACATTTACATAATTACAACATAATGGCATAGTCAGTGTGTGATATTGGGGTGGAATGGGTCATTCCCATCTCCAGTTAAGAACTGATAAAGCTTTCTGGATGGAAAGTGAAACATTTTCAAGCTGAAAAAGAAGTCCAGTTGCCTTAAAGTGCTCTTACAACACGTTCTTTGAACATCAGAAATTGTTCTTTGTGGCTCAATAATATTGTATGCAAATTTGTGTGTCTGAAAGTGTTGCAGGCTTATTTGAAAAGGCTAGAATGAAACGATTCCTATTTCCTGCCCCCCACCCCCCACCCCTTAAATTCATTAAGCAACACGGGATTGGACCAAAGACATTCCAAATGATTTTGATTGGACCATGCCAAGTATAGGAGGTGGGTCCTATTGATCTTACATGTCTGCAAGCCTCTTTTCAGATTGGCCTGTTTCAGCTCGGTAAAAACTAAAGTGAAAGTGAAAGTAAAAGTGAAAACTTTTGGTATGGTCCTTTGGATACCTTAAGCTACCTAAATTCAACAAAAATGAGGTAAATGTGGTTTGACATTCTAGGAGCCCTTTGTCTGAACACTATGACTATGGAGAATCATTCTCATACAGGCACCAGGAATGTGCAGAAACATAGCTGAATAAAAATGTATAAAGTAAAAAACACTAAAGGCATAGATGTATCAAACTTAACTTAGAAACTCTCTGTTGAACTATGATCACTTGGGCTTTAAAAATACAAAACCTAGTGTGTAGCCTAGTCCAAGCCAACTACATAGTTTTAAAAATGAAAATATCCCAGATAAATGTGCCATGTCTAAAAGCCAAAAAAGAAGACATCAAAACAGATATAGTTTGATAGAAGTACTATTTCTGCTTTTCTGTATGTTTTGAAAATGCAAAACACCAGCAGTCAGTTAAAAAATTTGTATTACCGGTATACAGTACTATAAAACATTTGAATTCAAACAGTACTGTGTACTGTGTTCTGGATATACTCCTCCTGACAGTATAAAGTCACTGAAAACTTACCCTAAATGTTGTATGAAGTAGCAGGCTCTGACCGTGTTCTCTTCACATAGCTGAAGGTGCACTGATCTACTTGTGTATGTTGCACACATTTGTACCTGGCTTGCTGGATCAACAAGGAAGTTATTTTAAAGAATATTCATGTGGTTACACCTGTTGGTTTTGGGTTTACTGGAAGGGGAGGAGACAGAAGATTTATCTGCAATGAATCAAAGATCAAGGAAAAGATCAGTGAAAAGTGTCTCAAGTGTTTTTTGTGCACTGAAAAAAATAGCTGACCTGAAAAAAATGAAAAATAATGGACAATAAGATGGCAATTGAGCAGAAGTACATAAAAAGGCCAGACTAAGAAAAATATAAAGTTCACAGTGGTTTCCTATTATTAAAATAATATGTAGTATAAGTTGCTGAACTGATGACATGGAGTCTGCATACTGAATGTTGGTTGCTATAGCAACCAATTACATTGTAGTGGAAAACTGTAGGATCGAGACCAAACCGAGCAGTCGGGTTGTGCAGGTTGGGTTGGGAATTTGATTTCCTGTAATCTGGTGTATTTAGTGGTATATTTGGTACCATGTAGTAGTCATTCAATTAGCTCATTAACAACATCCATGAAAGTTGTTAATGAGAAGTGTAGACACATG
>JAGFZM010000765.1:0-12081 GCA_017657215.1 Limnothrissa miodon | reverse complement strand
ATGTGTCGTCCCACGCTGGTGGAATGACCTACCAAAAACAATCAGAACAGGGCCATCTCTGGAGGCCTTCAAAAAGCTCTTAAAGACCCAGCTATTCAGAGAACATCTTCTATCCTAGCACTAAAATGAACTGAAGCACTATCCCCTAGCACTATGCTCCTTAAGGTTTCTGCTATGTAGCTTGATTGTTATCCTCGTTTTGTAAGTCGCTTTGGATAAAAGCGTCTGCTAAATGCATAAATGTAAATGTAAATGTATATATCTGTGATATATAATTCTGAGTATACATATTTTATATACATGTACTGTATAAAAAGTACACACTTTCAACTAACAAAAGTTAGTGTCCGGGCTGCCTAACTATTTTCAGTTGACCAAACTTGAGATAATGAGTTGGATGAGTGAATGTTGATTTACTTGCAAACTTGTTAACTCAAGTTGGGTCAATTGGAATACATATAATATATACAGTATATATCTGGAATATACTGTGTGTGTGTATATATGTGTGTGTGCGTGTGTGTGTGTGTGTATATATCATACTACAAATAATACGGTGTATATATATGTTTCATGTTTTGTATTCGGTTACTGTAGGTCAAAAAACTTATCTCAGTCGGTCTTTTCTGTAAAATTCCGAACAGATAATGCACCAGACAGCAGTATTTTTAATGTCTGCATTGACGGTTAATTACATCATTAAAAAGTAAAAATGTGATGTGAATGTGATGAATGATATGAATCTTCAGGTTCATGACATAAGCTTGCGTGACTCCCTTTTTAACCGAGTTACTGAAACGCGCTGGCTTCGCTGAGGTAATTAGCAACAGATGGCCATTTTGGTCTGGCAGACCATTATTCATTTGGAACCAGGAGGCTTCATTTTCATTACCATAACACTAAACACACACACACACACAGATTGTGCCACACGCCATTGGCTCTGGAGTTTTCTCTGGTGTTTTAGACAAAGGCATTGGTTGATTGTAAATGATTGCCTTTTGTGTTGTCCTCCAGGTCCCCTCTCTGAACGACGTCCAGGCAAAGTGGAAGAGCGTGTACACTCACCTGGAGAAAGCCCAGGTGGGCGACAGGTCACGCATCTTCCTCACGTACGCCAGCGGCGCCAGTATCCAGGTGTGGCCGTACGCCCTCGCTCGTCGAGTTAACCCCCTGCTCTACGACTACCTGACGGAACGTGCGGGCAAGAAGCTCCGCCTTGGCATCGTCACCACAGACTTCCCCGGGGCACAGCTCTGTGACGCCATCATTAACTTCAACTGAGTCACCACGGCAACTGTGTAGAGAATTACGCAATACAATATAAAGTTTGTTTGTGTCAGTGTGGCCCTCCATATCTCAATGGGATGGGGTAGCGTGTGATGAGTTGGGGTAGGATTGGTTGGGATGGATTGGGTAGGAGGACCTTGGGGTGAAGGGGGGGTGGGGCGGGGGGTGGTTGGGGGGGTCGGACATTCTTATATACCATGAGCTGTCACACCTAATCAGGTCTCGGTCTTCCACGGCCAATCAAAACTCACGGTCTGTCAGATCCAATCAGACGTCAGGATCTGTCACGTTCCGTCAGACATTACAATATGTCACGGCGAATCAGAAATCATTCTCACAGAAGAAAAAAAAAACACAATGGCTTGGTGTGTGTGTGTGTGACACACACACACACACACACACACACACACACACTTCTCGTGGACTGCCACTCAAGCAGTTGTCAAGCATGTCAGGTGTGTTCATTTCTCTTCTCCTGGCGGAGATTTTGGGAAATGCCCAGGAAAAGTTCAGTTGATTATGGTGGTAAATGTTCTGAGGAGAATGGCCAAAAAGTATTATATAACAATAACAGGTACCTTACTTTTTCTCCCCCTCAAAGCTGAAAAAGTACACATCCTTTCACCCTACACGTTTCACAGCCAGAAGTCTTTCAGCACCTCAAGGTGTTTCTCAGCCAAAGGGTAGTGAATCATTTCCCGTCTTGGAGACATTTTCACATCAGGTTTTATGCAACATTTACTCTGTAAGAGTATACGTCTGGGTTGTGGAGTCAGAGCACAGGTCGTTAATCAAAAATAAAAGTGCAAAGCAAGGCTCCAGAGCTGAAGCTTGTCTGAATCACTTCTAGGGGAAAGGGTATGAGTCTGTATCTTTCATGTCATTTTTGATGGTGTGAAACATTTTTCTTTTATTCGTGTTTTTCCTGATCCCTCATTCTTAAAGCAACACCGCTACGGAGGTCTTGGTGTAAAATCAGTGGTCCAGCTATAATGTATTGCCACCTAGCAATGCCGTAAAGCTTTTTCTAATACAGTTTGATCGACAGAAAGACACAAATGCATAACAAAACAGGCTTCATAACTGGCTTTCATTAGGCCCCACCACAATTAAACACCTGTATGTGCTTAGTCAATTATACACCTGTAGTCAATTATACACACCTGCAGTCAGTTATATAGCTGTAATCAGTTAGTGATGGATTCTTTTTCCTTTGTGAACACCGTGTTAAAGGTGGTTACTGTAGTAGTAGCAGTAGTAGAAGAAGTAGTGCTTCTAAAGAAGGGAGGACTATTAGACTATTTCTTAAATTATGTCTTTTTTTTTAACCACCACCCAGAACTGTATGGTACATAACCTGGAAGGAATAACAATTATTTGTGTTTTTTGTTGCTGTTGTTGTTTTGTTTTTTTTTAAAGGTTAGGCAGTTTATCTTCATGTCTTGTCATGCAAAAAAATCTGCCCTCACCCATGTTTTGATTTTTGTTGCTGTAATTTAAAGCAACATTAAGGAGTATCAAAATCACACTCTCTTCAGGTTGGAAGCGGAATCATGTCATAAAGCAAGTCAACTGTAGTTTTATTTGAATTACAGATCTGCTACCCGATTGGGCAAACTTGTTTAGTGCCGGTATAGCCGGTAGAGGGCCGCAGAACAAATGCAGCAAGTATCGTTCACCCTGTTACAAGTTGATGAAATGATTTTGAAAACATTATTTTAAGGTACTAAAAGGTCTTTGATGGTGTTTTTAAGGGCTTATCTGGCGTGAATCAAAACGAAGCAATTCTCGTTTCGCATTACCGTGTGCTGTCGGTAGGTGAGAGAATAACAGGATTTGGTACAAACTAGACCAAATAGCAACACGTTTAGTTTTCCTGTGACCCCATCAGTTAGTGTTAGCTGCTAGTTTGTGAATTCATTCTATTCCCCACAGCATTCTGTAGCATCAAAGAACAGGCATGTGTGTGATAGATTCCGTAATTCTCCTTTAAAATGGGCCCCAATCCCATTGGCCCATCTGTGAAGATGAGGGACATGTGTCATAATGGAGGTTGGGAGGGGGGAGGGCTGACACTGTAGGAGGCCAATCACCATGATTTGACATGTTCCATCACTGCTCTGTGATCACCGGTGAGGAACTGAGGAAGGTCAGGCAAAATAGTCTCCATTTTGCAATTGTAGCGAGCGAAAGAAAAAAAAGTTTTGGAACAATCAAGACGATGAAAGAAACCGGGACACACACACATTCACTCTAGTCACACATACACATACACACACAGCATACACACAGGCACACAGAAAGACCGGCTACTTATTCACCCTGCCACAGTCAACCAAAGGCCTCACAAATGCATGCCAATTACCATCATCAGGAGATCCAGTACCTACAGTTAGAACAATTCCATGTCGTTTGCAGTGAATTGAATCAGCGGATATCCTGAATGCATCTTGATGACGGGTAATTGACACAGCAGGACATGAGTGGTTCTCTACTGTGCTACCAAAGAAAAGGGAACAGAAAATTGGATGGAAGAAGGGAAAAAAGCGAAAGATTAGGTTTTTATATTGTTGAGTCAAAGCCAGCCTGCTGACAAATGCAAATGAAGATCACACACTGTCTCCGATACACTTTTGATACAGTTTGATGTTGTTCAGCACAGATACAGAACTGCCTACATAACAGACTTCACAACTGGCCTTTCTTGCGCCAATTATTACACCTGGAGCCTAAAGTATGGTCAATTTCTGATAAGGTTCAGTTTCCTGTCCTTTATGAAGATCGTCACTGTTAATGGCTGACTGTAGTAGTAGTAGCAAAGATCTTTTAGAACACAAGATAAAGCATTCTAGGCTTAGTCAGTGTAATCAAACGGATACTTTTCTGGTCTCCTAATTACGGACAAATTCTCTTAAAAAGATGTTAGGCAATATAAACATAATTTTGTGTATTGTTTTTTAAACATTGCTTATGTGTGATACCAATAACTCATATTTTAACACACGGGATAAATAATTTTATCAGTTAACCTAGCAAGCTAGCACGGCAAACCGATTTGACTGGGTTACTATGGGAATAGCGATTTGGGCTAGCTCGCTAGCACTTAAGGATTTTGGTTAAACTTGAATATTGTTGTAAAAAAACTTTAGATGTAAATGTCCATTTTAGCTGACAGCAGTAATGTTGTATAACAAGGTCGATTTTAGTGAGACTGTTATTTAGTAATAAGTAGGCTATTAAAATGGCTATGGATTTCGTTGGTTAGCAATTAGACAGTAATGCATATTTCTGGCTGTATAGGCTGAAATAAAGTTAGTTTTCATCCATTCCGTTAACCTTGAAAATATATTTTTAAGCTAATATTCTGTGGTGACCAGGGATGTAAAAGGTCCCAAAGACTTTAATGTATAGAAATGGAGTGAATTCCTACTAATTCCCCATTAAGTTTAACGGGAGTCCCTTTTACTACCGGTCTCCTAAAAAGGTGTGGCAGCCTCTCAAACACTACGTCATTGATACGGGAAGAATCTCCTTATGATTCGTCTCGCTTCATCAACCGTCTCTGGTAGTAGTGCTCCTAGACTGAAGTAGAACAATAAGAAGTTAACTGATTAGGAGATAACTGAATAGAACGGAATAAATAGGCATTTTAACATTCTGTCATCAACTGTGATTGCAGCTCTTCAAATGTTCTTGTCAGAGCATCTTCACATTCATCATAGCGCTCAGGAGTCTGCGTGACTCAAGTGAGTGAAAGCTAACTCCGTTGACTTGATTACAAGGCTTTCTGTGGTCTACAATACATGAGTTTGGAGAAATCATGTAAGCTCGCTGTTCGCCACGACCCTCTTTGATATCCACCAACCCCCTTTGACATCAGACAACCTCACACACCCCAGGGAAACAGTCGCTGGTGAATATTAAGCCAGAGTTACCTTCCAGCTCACGTACGGATAGTTACCATATATATACATACATACATACATACATATATATATATATATATATATATATACTCTATGTATAACAAATTTAGATATTTCAAACTAGCTCAATGTATACAGATACTTCAAACTAGCTCCATGTATACAGATATTTCAAACTAGCTCCATGTATACATATATTTCTACCTTCTACCTTTCCACTGCTACTAGCTAAGGAGGCTGCCACTGCTGACTGCCGGGGAAGACAAAGAAGCAGAGGGAGCATCGGGGTTTGTTTGTTGTTGTCGGATTGTTGCATCTCATTTGAATTTGCGGGCTGGAATGACAGTTCCCAGACCCCGGAGACAACGAGAGATGCGTCACAATCAAATGTGTACCGAAGGCTGAGAGAGAGAGGGGCAAAAAGACATGACAGAGAAAAAGAGAAGAAAAGGTGACAGAAGGAAAGGCAGAGAAAAAAAAAGGGAGAACCACCCCCCCCCCCCCCCCCCCAAAAAAAGGTGTCGATCGAAAAACAACACGAGACATAAAATGGAGGAACGAAATGAAACAAAAAATAAGAGAAACTGAGAATGAGGAGAAGGGGAAAAAGGGAAAGAGAAGAGAGAAATGGAGGAAGAGGAGAAAGGAGAGCAATAGAAGTGTAAAGTGGCAGATGTATCTGGGTGGGATTGGCTTGCTTGCAGTTAAATGGGGAAAAAGGGAGTGAAAGGGAGAGAGAGAGAGAGAAAGGGAGTGAAAGGGAGAGAGAGAGAGAAAGGGAGTGAAAGAGAAGCAAAGAGGCAGAAGAGAGAAGAGGGCAGATTGGGAATCATAAAAACTGGGAAGCGCATTTATAAACACGTCTCTATAGTAACCAGCTGGTAATTTGGATGGTGGGGTGGGAGGGGTGGGGGTGATGGAGAGAGAGTGGGAGCAGCGCCTCAAGAGCCAAACCTGCCATTACAGATGGAGGGAGAGAAAGAGAGAAGAGGAAAAGAGAACTGAAAAAAAAAGGCAGTGAGATGGAGGCTAAAAAATTTTTTTTTTGGTTGAGGAAAAGAAAGAGATATGGAGAGGTATCTAAGGTAAGCTGTAGATGGAAAGCAAAAATAATGAAGCACTCAAACATTAAAATGAAGAAAGATTTGTGAAAGAGTTAGAGCAGTCAAACAATTACAATTTCTAATCTCGATTAACGACATACAGTTATGTCATTAATCTCAATTAATTGAAAAATCACGGAAAAAACACTTAACATCTGTTGGAATCGGACTCAAATATATTTCTATGTGAAATCTTTCCTTGAACATCACAGCAGACCTTATCTACCCCATAGCAGTTTAATATCTTAAGAATTGAACATGTCAGTTATAATAAGGCTCATCTACATTTATATGCCATTTTAATTGCAATAAAGTGAGATTGCGCTCCAACGCACCAATAACGTATTCCCTGCAACAGTCCTAGAATACATAAGAAAGGGTACTTTGAGTAACAAACATTAACAATGCCCTTGTCAAAAGTTATGAGACAAACATATCTACATGAAAACATATCTACATGTTCAACATTCACAAACATCAATTTAAGGTTTCAAATTTTAATTTAAGGTTTACAGTTGACTAATGTAACGACTGTATTTTAAATAACTCTTTTATGCTCATTCATAAAAAAGGTTTGCGGATGTACATTTACAGTATAATGAAAGTCTACCATAAAGCTTCAAAAAGCTCTTAAAGACCCAGCTATTCAGAGAACATCTTCTATCCTAGCACTAAAATGAACTGAAGCACTATCCCCTAGCACTATGCTCCTTAAGGTTTCTGCTATGTAGCTTGATTGTTATCCTCGTTTTGTAAGTCGCTTTGGATAAAAGCGTCTGCTAAATGCATAAATGTAAATGTAAATAAAGGGGGGAACAGTACATATGTAAAAGGGTGTGGTAAAGAAAGAGCACAAGAAGAAAACAGGTTCCAGGAAATTACAAGAATAAGAAGCTGAAGGAAACCATCGGAAAAAGTGAATAACCAACGGAGGAAGTTACAACTGAAGACCACAACAGAGAGAGACAAAGACTTGTTGGGGAGAGAGAAAGAGATGGAAAAACAGTTATTGATCATGAAAAAGAAGACACGAGAGAGGAAAAAGAGAATGAAGAAGGAAACAGAAGGAGAAAGACAGAGGGAAAAAGAGCGAGAGAGTTCCAGGGGAAAAAGGTAGAGAGGAGGGTGATCAGACAAATTGCAATCATTTACCAGGCCTGGCAGCTCGGTCATGCCAAGAGAGCTGATTTAATTCCGAACACGAGTCGGCCTTGAAAGAGAGGAGTGAGGGAGAGCAGGAAGGAGAAGGAGAGCATGCCAGCTGACAGAAGACGAGAGAGAGAGAGAGAGAGAAGGCAGATAGTGTACATGTACATGGCATTGAAAAGACATTTGGCTTGTGATTGCTCTTCTCAGCCAGGCACCTTTTCACAGTGAAATTAAACCAAGGCGTTATCTCATTGCTGATTTTCTTTCCTGGGGCTCTCCTTCTCTCTCTGTTTTTCTCTCTTTCTCTTCCTCTCTCTCTCTATCACTCGCTTATTCTCTCCTCTCATGATAATGCAGCAGGTCCCTGTGGCTGATTTGATTAGATCTCCCATTTTGTTCCCTGATGCTGCGGCGACGACAAGGCACCCCCTCCCCAACAGTACACACACACACACAAACACATTCACACAAACACACACACACACACTATCCTCAGTGCTCCAGCACTGTGTACAGTGGCAAGTTTTTTTTTACTGCAGACTGAGAAAGCGAGAACTCATGATAATAGAGGGATGGGCGGGGGGGGGGGGGATGGAGAGAGGGAGAAAGAGAGAGAGGTAATGGAACCGATGTATACTGGGCCAGAGAGAGAGATAAGACAGGGCAAATGAATGAAATAGAAAGAAAGGGAGAGAGATACCATACATCATTACAAGAGCAAGAGGGTGAGAGAGAGAGAAAGGGAGAGCGATAATAAGGATGAGAAACATACAGACCAGGAGAGAGAGAATAGAGAGAGATGTACACAGAGAGATATATGGAAAAAGGAATAGTGAAAGAGAGAAAAAGAAAGGAAAAAAGAAGGAAATCCACAAAGAGGCACAGAAAGAGAGAGAAGGAGAGATAGCATGGGGAAGAGGAGGGTGCAGGAGTTGTTTTGCATGCTTGAGAAGACGGCCTCAGTTGGCTTCTCTCTCTCAGAGATGGAGCTCCTCTCTCTCTCTCTCTCTCTCTCTCTCTCTCTCTCTCTCTCTCTCCACCTTCCCTGTCATGAGCCCTTAAAGATAGTACTCTTCTCTCCCCACCCTCAAAGATGATGCTCTCTCTCTTTCTCCACCTTCTCTCCCATAAGCCTCAAAGATGTAGGTGTTCTCTCTCTCTTTCTCTCTCTACATTGCCTCATGAGCCTCAAAGATCGGGCTCTTCCCTCCCCTTTCAGGAGTCAGAGATAGATTTCTTCTCTCTCTCTCTCTCTCTCTCCACCCTCCCTCTCATGAACGTCAAAGATGTAGCTCTTCTGCCTCTCTTTCTCAGTACTCATTTCCTTGTACCGAGCCTCAGAGATGAAGCTCGTCTGTCCCTACACCTTCTCTGTCATGAGCCTCAAAGATGGAGCTCTTCTCTCTCCACCTTCCTTTTATTGAGGCTCAAAGATGTAGTTCTTCTCTCTCTCTCCACCTTTCCTCTCATTGAGCTCAGAGTTGGATCTTTTCTCTCTCTCTCTCCATCTTCCTTTTAATGAGCCTCAAAGATGTTGCTCTTCTCTCTCTCTCTCTCTCTCTCTCTCTCCACCTTTCCACCTCTCTACGAGCTCAGAGCTTGAATGCTCTAATTCACTTTTCAATTTACCTCCTGATCTTTGCCGTGACTGAGGCTGTATTGACCTGAACTAATGGTCTATTGCTGGTAATGTGGGTCTGTGTGTGTGTGTGTGTGTGTGTGTGTGTGTATGCGCGTGTAATGTGTGTGTTTGTGTGTATGTCTAATTTGTAATCTTTGAATCTGTGATGCTCTCTAAGAATAAGTTCTTGCTCTGTATGTGTGTGTGTGTGTGTGTGTGTGTGTGTGTCAGTGTCTGTTGCATGTTTCTGTGTGTTTGTGTACTCATGTTTGTGTGTCTTTCTGTGCGAATGTCGTTATCTGTGTTTAATCTTGGAGCTGTGTGACTCCCCTTTCATCCGAGTGCTTTGAAAGTGAGCCCTGCTCAAAGGGCGCCCCCTATCTGTGGCTCAAAATCAGTGTCACCCCCAGCTCTGAGTGAATCAAGGTGTTGAATTAAGGTGTGAAATTACAGTGAAAAAACGGATGTTGTCTGTCTATTGTGCATAAAAAAAGAGATGGGTGTAGAATGAGGTAAAATAATGTAATGGGTGTGTTTGTGTGTGTGGTGGTGGTGGGGGGGTTAGCGGGGGTTGGGGGGTGACAGGGGTTGCATAAAGATGGGGACGTGTATATAAAGGGTTTCGAAGGGTGTGGAGAAAGGCTCCTACACACTAACAAGAACACCCCAGGTGAGCAACACGGGCAGGGAAAAACTCCCTACTAAGAAACCTTGGGCAGAATCACCCCTCAAGGGGCCAACCCATCTACCAGAGGTCATGTGGGCAGAGAGAGTGAAGGGGTAGGGGACCTGTCTCTAATGTACACAGGGCGATGGTTAGTGTACAGCATGGATGTGTGTGGGAGGGCACACTCTTGATAGAAATGTTGACAAATAGTGTACTGTTAATGTGAGGAAAATGGCCTACTGGCGATGCAGGGTACTGTACTGTATGTGTGTGGAGACTGTTGCATGGAAAAAAAAACGGCTAATGAAGACTCTTCACTGGAACAGTACAATTGGGATCATTGAAACCTACAACTACACAATGCGTCATGCCTTACAGCAACACAACTTAGCATGCCTTAGAGCAGGCATGGGCAAACTAAGGCCCGGGGGCCATATACGGCCCGTTTGGCTTTTTAATCCGGCCCGGCAAACCTTTTGAAATTATATTCAATAACATTATCAAACCTTTATTTAGTATTTTCCCTGCAATTTCTTGTTAAATGCATTAAAGAAAACATTGCATACCCATGCTTTACCACCTATTAAAGTCCAAAACTGTGAAATATAATGGCCTTTACATGTAATTTATATGACTTCACACAAACACTACATCTATCTGCTCCTGGCATGGCCCCTTTATTAAATTGTATAACCCACTGTGGCCCACGAGTCAAAAAGTTTGCCCACCTCTGCCTCTGAAAAGAATGATATCGGGGGAACAGCAAGAGATATCAAAAAGGTCAGGCCGGACGTGTCAGAGTTGGAACGGTGTCTCTAATTTGAAAGCCCTAGGAGGAGTAGTGGTCTAAAAATTCGGCGGAATAAGAATAAGAAACTTGCGAAGAACAATACTGGCCTTGCCACCAGTAGGTGGCAAGTCCACAATAACAACAGGAAATGAGTGAGAGAGAGAGAAATGGGGTAGGATTGGGAAATGACCTCAGGTCGGATTCAAACCCATGTCCACAGATTTACGGCATGCCGTCTTAGCTAACAGAGACATGGTGCCCCAAATGTGACATTTTTAACATAGTAAAGACTTTGTTGAACAATATTGCTGAATAGTGCACTCAGCAGTTATCATGAACACAAATTGGATAGTTTTCATGCAATAACATGTTAATAACATGGTTAGGTCAGTTTTACAATGTAATAGCAAAGTTATAAGATGGGTGTGGCCATTTTTATGATGCAATAAAACAGTTATAACATGATTATGTCCACTTTACAAATTGTTGCTCATTGGGCCTCTTGTGTTAAGCGCTTTGTGACATGCCTTTTGTAAAAATGCGCTATATAAATAAAATTTAATTGAAGTGAAATATCTATCAGTATTTAGGGTTAGGGTTAGGGTTAGGGTACATAACCCTTAGGGTACACCTGTAGGTACATGAACATCGTAAATTACCTACATTGGCTAAAGATAGGCCATATGTGTGTAAGTTTTAAATGGCGGCATCACAACTGTATCCTGATTGTGTTCTTGGCTTCAGTATTTGACTTCTGAAGTATTTCTTGTTATCTTGCCGCTCATTCTCACTACAGTATGTGTGTGTATCTGTGTGTGTGTGTGTGTGTGTGTGTGCCACAAGTTGTTAGGTTGTGTGAGCGAATGATGTTGTGCTGTGACACGGTAGGTGCTTGTGATGGCAATATCGTGTCTATCTGACTGTGTAGCTGTCAAAACATCACACACACACACACACACACACACACACACACACACAGAATAAAAGTAGCTGAGACAGCTTCAGCTGGACAACTTCCAGCAGGGTATGTTTGTGTGTTTGTGTGTGTGTGTGCGTGCATGCGTGCCTGTGTGTGTGTGTGTGTGTGTGTGTGTGTGATTAGATGTCTTAGCCTGTCTGGAATGCCTGCCATTGATGGCATTTAGCTAAAGATCCAGCAGTGCATGCAGTCTACTCACATGCTTGCTCAATCCACCCACCATGTGTGTGTGTGTGTGTGTGTGTGAGAGAGAGAGAGAGACAGAGAACGAGAAAGAGAGAGAGAGTAAATGCATGCATATATGTGTGTATAAAACAATTATACAGTCTGTACTATTGTGCAAATGCGTGTGTTTGTGTGTGTGTGTGTGTGTGCAAGCACATGGGACCCCCTGTGTATTCCCAGTTGAAATCCTCACACGCTGAGTAATCTGTTGTGATGGAGAGAAGGATGGAAGGAGAATGACAGTTTCTGCTTTCTCTCTCTCTTTCTCTTCCTCTCTCTCTCTCTTTCTCTCCCTCTCTTTCCCTTTCCCTCCCTCTCTCTCTCTCTTTCT
>JAGFZM010000764.1:0-16749 GCA_017657215.1 Limnothrissa miodon | reverse complement strand
GAGAGAGAGAGAGAGAGAGAGAGAGAGAGAGAGAGAGAGAGATTTATGTCCACAGACAGACGGGTGAAGAGGAGGGCAGGTGGAGTCCTCCACATGGCTGCCTCTCTGGGATGCGGAGAGCACGGCTCCTTTCTCTTTGACACTAATCCTCTGTGGCCCCTGTTTCTATCTCCATCCACTTCTCCCTCTCTTTCTGTCTTTCTTCCTCCCCTCTTTCCCCTCTCATGCTGTCTTTTCATCTCTGTATTGCTGCCGTTGTTATTTGCACCCCGCCACCGACCACAACCGACCCACCCTCACCAGACCTCCACCCTGCTCTTTTGTTTAGCTAATACATTGTCCTTTCTCATTTTCCAGCGTGGCAGAAGTTGTAGCACAGCTCGCATAAGCACCCCAAGGCTCCAATCATAAGCATTAGCAGTCACAGAATCACTGATCTGATCAGGCATCAGTGTTCAAACACAGCACGCCTGACAAGAAGCGAGCGTTCAGATCCACAGCCGCACACAGCACATCTCTCCTTAATGCCAGAACGTGAAATGGACAAACAGAAAAAATTGTCACAGCTCATCAGAGAACTGGGATACCCAGAGGTTCCGTCCAGCAGTCGCTGACCAACAGTGACCTCTTGTCTGACCTGTCAAAAACCCCACAGATTCGGGTAACACACACATCTTGATTGGGGAACTGATGCTTGTTTATTTTTTTTTTTCCATGGGTCATTCTCAGGACTGGAAGGAGAACTGATGGCACAGCAACTTGAGGCACTGGGTCCAGAACCTGTGCACCACAAACTAAACACTGCTGTTTCATTTCCAAGATTTGCACATTCATGCCTTCATGTGTGCATGTAAGCTGTGACTATGCTGTCAAGCCAGCTGTGCTGGTTGCAAGTGTGCATCAGTCCTTGAACAACAAGCAAACACACGAATACACACACACCACACACACACACACACACACACACACACACACACACACACACACTAACACACACAGAAATATACTACACACATTGAAGGAAGTGAAAGAGGGGTGATCATCTGTATCACAGCAGTGAGTTTGCAAAATCCCTGATGAGAATCACATGACAATGTAATGCAACAACCTAACAAATGAACAACACAATGCAAAACAAGGAAAGGCAGGCAACACAACAATTAGCCTCAACCATATCTGAGGATCTAAGTGAAGGAAATGCATAATGCAGACAATACACCATATGACCATGAAAAATTTCTCACAACACTTACTCACAACACAAAACACTGAGGATCCTTCCAGAGGTTTTTCTTTTACCTCAACTCACTCTTATAATATATTTTTAAAAGAATAAACGGCATTCAGATGCGTAAGATTGTGTCAAAACTCCTTATATATTGCCAGTTTTACCAAGTGTGTGTGGTGTACCTTTTGTGCACGCAGCCTAGAACGTTTGATTGGCAGACACCTTTTTCCTACGCTAATTGGTTAAATTTCCCAGAAAACACAGCTTTGGCTTTTTTCTCTCTCCCTCTCCCTGAGCATGAGCTACTCGTCTACATTATATCTTATTTATTTGTGTGTTTGTTTATTTGTTCATTTCATCGGAGCACGGAAAAGTGCAAAACTGCTGTTTGGGCACTTTTTCCCCCTGTGATAGCATGTTTGCGCTTTGTCTATTCAGCATCCGGCGTGTCAGCGAGCGTGTGTGACAGCCGGTTGCGCTGCGCGAAGGGTCGACTATGCCACACGCTCGCGCAGAGACGGTAAATTGCTTTTTTTTTCGGTAGATTCGCAGAGAGCTGCTGCTGCTGTTGCCGCCGGTGGCGGCGCGGGAGAGGAGAGAGAACGGTTCCGCTGTAATGACTTCTCAGGCGTTTTGGGATCAAGCACTGCGCGTGCCTGGGGTCACTAATTCAATCACCAGTTCGTTCTGAATAGGTGTTAATGCCCCCGGCGCGTGTGTAGAACGCTTCTCGAACGATTTATCAAGCTGCCAATATGTGATGGCCGTTATGACTGCTGCCATGACCTCAGTTAAGAAGGCACCGGCATTAAATACAATGCACCGACCACTGTCTTTCGTTTTACCTACCAGAGAATGTTGTGTTGTTTGTGTTACATTTTTTCAATGTGTGTGTGTGTGTGTGTGTGTGTGTGTGTGTGTGTGTGTGTGTGTGTGTGTAAACTGAGCCATAGAGACGCTGACTACAGGGGAATCTCAGTAGCAGCAGCCCAGACGCCAAAGAACACACTCTTCCTCTCTTCTCTTCCTCTCCTCTAGTCTCATCTCTTCTCTTGTTTATACCACTCATCATGCACACCTGGCTTGTGTACATGTGCTGGTCAGAGTGTGTGAATGTGTGTGTGTGTGTGTGTGTGCATACATGTAAGTGTAAATGTGTACGTGAATGAGAAATTTGTGTGTATGTATAGCGATCAGGTGCTAGAAAGTGATGGCTGTCAGACACACACACACACACACACACACACACACTCCTCTTTCGTCTTACTCAGCAGAAATGGGAGGAAGTGGGGGAGGGCAGAGAAAAGAGAGGGGGGGAGAAGAGAGGGAGAAAAAGAGAAAGAAGGGATGGGGGAGGAGAGAGACTTTGCTGAGTTGGAACATCATCAGTGATACTGTTCATTCTGGACTAAAGAGAACATCTCTTAAAGACAGGATTCACAGCAATTTGGGCATAACAGATTTATCTGTTGTGAAAAGTGTGTGCACAATCTCTGGGTTCGAGAGACAGTGACTGTGTGTGTGTGTGTGTGTGTGTGTGTGAGAGAGAGAGAGAGAGAGAGAGAGATTGAAAGAGGGAGGGAGAGGGAGGGAGAACATGAGAGTGAGAGAGAGAGAGAGAGAGAGAGAGGCATCAGTAGATTCATTACATTTCTACTTTAGGTCATTTAATCACATTTCCTTGTGTCATTTTAAGGACATGGGGTAATGAACAAATATGCAAAAATAATACATTCCTCAATTTCATTTTTACATGTATAATCTCAAGTTCAATTGTGAATGTGGCTGCAGTGGGCTATCCTGACACTTATAAGCGACAACCATTATTTTTAGCCGTGTCCAAAACAAGCCTGGGGGCATGGTCATTCCCCTGCCGGAGGGTTTGTCTCTGACCTCCACTGCGGCTTGAGTTTGCAGATGGCCATCCACCCTCCCGCCCCCCTCCCCACAACACACACACCCTCGTCTCCCACCCACAGCCATAAAATATTAAACGGCGCACTGCCACTGCAAGGGGGTAAGGGCAGCACGCTCATAGCCAAGCTCTCTCTCAGTGTGTGTGTGTGTTTGTGTAAGTGAGTGTGTGCTCCTGTGCGAGTGGGGTGAGAGGCAGTGTCAGAGTGGAGTTGTGTTCTTATGAGTGTGTGTGTGTGTGTATGGGACTGAGAGGAGAATGTGTGTGTGTGTGTGTATGTTTGTGTGCATGTTTGTGTGTGTCAGAGTATATACAGTAGAAGGCTAGCATCCCCACATGGTAGCAGCACACTTCTAGACCCAGAACACTCCATTTGTTTTTTGCTGTTGTTGATGCAGATGCAAAATGCTGTTGAGGTCAACCTTAGATTTGTTTCTGTTCTCACCATATTAGCTGGAATGGGAACATGCACACTCGATGACTGTCTTTGAATGTTTGAATGATTCAATAGACTTCGGGTGCCAAGCAAATAAATACTGGTTCTCCTTATTAGCAATGTAGTTGCCCCTAGCAAGGGATACTTAGTTTTACTTATATCGATTAGTATTTTCTAGATGGATATTTAAAGTTCCTTCAGACTCTGATCAGCCTAGCATAGTAAAATCTTTACACATCTATAAATGAAAATAGTGTTTGGGAAGGTACTGATGCCTGTCCCTGTTACAGGAACAAACAGATTGCAATGGCCTGATGGAGAGAGGTTCTTTTAAAGGGAGAAAGGGAGAGAGAAGCATTGCAGCTGTGACTGACCCAGGAGAGCAAAACAACTCCACGCAGTGAGATAGATATAGATAGATATACAACAGAAAAGAAAAGCTCTACAACGCATCGTGAGAACAGCTGAGAGGATAGTCGGCGGACCACTCCCCTCCCTGCAAGACATCTACACCACCCGCCTCACCCGCAAAGCCAACACAATCGTCAGCGATGCAACCCACCCCGCACACTGTTTGTTCAGCCTACTGCCCTCTGGTAAGAGATACAGAAGTCTCCGCTCCCGCACCACCAGGCTCGCCAACAGCTTTATCCACCAGGCTGTGAGACTGCTGAACTCTCTCCCTTACCGGCTCCCAGCCAGCGGAACCACCAGACTGGCAGGAGTATAGGAAGACAGATTGAACTCTACCCCCCCCCCCCCCCCCCCCCCCCCCCCTCACCACACACACTCCCCAACAAGGGAACAAACACTCTGAACCAAGAACCAAAACAACACTCTGGACTGAAAATAACTACCTCTGCATTGCAATTGCACACAGCTGCTGCTAGATATTCAAGTATTCTTTTTTACTACTATTTATATACTACTACTGCTGCTACAATCTTGTGTTGGACTAAGAACAACAAACCAACGCTGCTGGAACACTTACTTTATGTTATGTCTTGTCTTATATATACTGTATGTATGTTATGTCTTGTCTTATATATACTGTATGTTTACCTAAGTATAATGCCTTACTTTTTTTTTTACTTAACATTACCTTATTGTTTAGAATTGTTTTCTGTTGTGCATCTGCACTTTATTGTCGTCAACGTCTACGCATGGGACAAGTGTGAAACGCAATTTCGATTCCTTTGTATGTCAAGTACATGTGAAGAAATTGACAAATAAAACTGACTTGACTTGATATAGACTCCCTTAGACAGACACAAACCTCTAAATTGCCAGTCAGGACTCTGCTCGTCCAAAACAGTACAGAGTCAAGAGGAGTCCAAAGGAGCCATATCCACTACAGGCAGACGCAACAAGGAACAATGCCTAAAATAAGAGAGTGCACCTGAAAAAAAGACATAAGAAAGAAAGAGAGAGAGAGAGGGAGGGAGGGAGGAGAGAGATGAAAAAAAAAAAAGACAGTGGCTAACATGTCCGATCACATCCATACACCAGCGTGTTTCGATTGCGCCGCACAACCCTGGCAGTAACCTAAGCAGATAGAAGCAGCACCACTGGGACAATACTGCAGCAGAGTTTTAGACAGTATAGTTCACAGTGCTGGTCATCTGGAGGCACTGACCCTTGTAAACATCTGAGCAGAAAACACTTCCTCTCTGACAGGGCATCTTAGAGTGAACAGTTCAGTTCTCAGATAGGGAAGATGTCCGCTTCAGCTTTATTGTAGTCTGGGAAGAACTGATTGACGATGATGATGATGATAATTGGTGATGATGTTGAGAATTCTGATTAATTGACAATTCTTCTCTTACTTACTTACTTACTTACACACACACACACACACACTCACTTTGAATTCCTTTTTCTTATACTGTTAAAACCCAAATTATTTAAATCCATGTCTGTAAATATAGTTTATTGATATTTAATGAAAAAGCCTCACGTATTGTCCCTGTAAAGGGACCAGGGTGAAACCAAGTGTCTTGTCTACACATGTCAAGACTACTAAGATTTATAGATCGCTCATATTTTTAATTCCATAATAAACAGATAAAGTTGAGTTGTTAGTTTCAAAACAATATCAGATATACAACCCTGAATCCAAATACCAAACACTTGGTTTCTGAGATAGAGGCTTTTGTCTGAGAGAGAGAGAGAGAGAGAGAGAGAGAGAGAGAGAGAGAGAGAGTTATTTTTTTTCTGTGCGAGTAAAGGTTAAGTGGCCAAACTCAGTTGGAGACACATTGGGGTGAAAATGTAATATTGTTGGAGAATATCCCATAGAAATACTATATGGCTATGCACACTGAATAGCATGTTTATGATATTTCAAAACTGTTGTGATGAATGTACTTTGTTAGTATGTGTGAGAGGTAGTTAGCCTAATGTAAAAAATAAGTATAATTAATTTAAGAAAATCTCGTAGAATATCGTCCTAACTTCTGTTTAAAGGTAGGCTATCACGCAAGGAAAACGTGCATAATTGTTCCGTTACTAATACTAGCTTATATAGGCCCTATACATGACGATCTAACATTCCAATAGGCTTTTTATTGGAAAACAGAAAAACAGTATGCTATCCCTGTCTGGCTAACTCTAAATAGTTGCTTAAGAAAAAACACTCCGCTGTAGCCACATACTTTGAGTGATTTGAGACATTCCATCCGATTTGTGACCAGTCTCGTCTTGCAGTAGTGTAAAGAAAAAATAAAATTTCACTATAATGGTCATTGATGGGTTAGCCTCAGTATAATGCACTAAAAATTAACCTAATATGTGATCTCTAATCTGTACATTAAATGCCAAATGCCCCGTTTATTGGACTTCTGAGAATCATTAGCCTACTGTAACAGTCACTTCTAATTATACGTCAGTAGACTAGATTGCTTTTAGAAGGATTTTTTTTTAAAGAAAAGGACTCTGTAGGCTAAAACATAAGCAAATAGGTAAAATTGTTGATAGCCAATGGTTTGACTTAAAAATATTTGTAATTGAATGTTTTTTGACAGATAATAGCCTAAATATATAATTGCTTATTTTTCATAATTAGAATGACATTTTAATATCATTTAAATTATCTATTAAAATTTGAATACATTTATTATGAAAGTGTTAAATTATATTTATTTCAGAGGAATAATAAAACATCGAATTTATTTTTTAGAAGAGTGCTTGGAGTTTGTTTAGGCCTACATATAATCAGCTGTTTTAGAGCAATAGAGGACAATAAATGCGTGACGATATCACCCGTTTTGACAGAAATTTTTATTAAACATTATGAAAACAACATTCCATCTTGAAACATTTTGGTTTGAACTTATTGACATGTAAGCACATTTCAATTTTTCGTCAATAAATATATATAGAAATTATATTTACACATTTACACATCTGGCACTGCGCCTCAAAGGCAGACGGGCCACAGGTACATGCGTCTTTCATCCAAAGAGGAAAGATATATTGCCTGTTAAGGGAGATAGGTGAAATTAAAGAAATTAAGAAAGGATGAATGGAAGGAAAGAAGAAACCTTAACACTCAGCACGCGCCATCTAAAATGTTTGTTGCATTATTTTGCGTAAACAAACCATCAACTGCATGAAACCACAAAAGTAATGTTAACTACATGCCACCCGCAGTAATCCAAAAGCTGTAAAAATGCAATGTATGTGCCCAGTTAACTATGTAGAGCTTTATGTAACATCCGGCGTGCAATAGAACCAGTGTAAGATAAACTGCTTCAAGAAAAAAATGGGGAATGTTTATCTGACATCTAGCCATCATTACTTATCAGTTGCTAATGAAATCAATGGTTTGTTTATATTTAGCAATGCAATAGACCATGAAGGATGGACGCATTCTCAATACAAAAACGTCAAAACAAACATAGACAGGTAGATAGATAACCTCGAGTTAAACTATTAAGTGACAAAAGATCCCCCTTTAAATGAAAGACAATACTGGGCGCATCCAAGCGAATGATTGCGTTGTTTCTGCGTCGTTTGACGCGCAGCTCACTATTATAAACAAAGTTTCGACTCTTTCATTTTAGTATCTCATCAACAATTACATTTTCGTTTTGAGCACCATTCCACAATTAAATGCAGAATCAGTGAACTGCATACACATGAGGATAAAATGTTGCTTATCACCTGTTAACTTCCACGGATTTATGGCCGTTTTCAAAGGTGGACATCTGAGTAAATAACGGCACAATATAAGGAAGGACAAAGCTTATTCGAAAAATATATCAGGAAAATATTTCAGTGCATGTTTTAATGTCGACCTAATCGTCTTCATCTATAGTAAATTGTTGGATTCCCTTCGGATTCAATTAGCACGCTTTTCTGATGATTCTGAATGCCACCCAACGTTTCTTCTTTAAGTGCAGTCATATTATCACCTTTGAAATTTGTACATTGTCCATAGGAGAATATCGTAAATTATTTGAATGATTTGCATGCTTTTACATGTTAAGACATCTTAAGATATCAAGCAAAATGGCATCAAAAAGGCAGCTACCAAGCTAACTTTTCTCTACATTATGTACAAGTGGGAATAAGTAATCTCTCAAAGGTGGCTCAGGTTATGCATTTTAAACACGTTCTTTAAAACATAAAAAGTTTAATGCCGATAGCGACTAGTGAAGATGCTGCGTCCTGAGAGGGATTTGCCTTGCTGGTTCGTCGGCAAGGATACAGTTCTCTAATGCTTCAACTGGACCGCAGTAATGACATTGAAGATGACGAGGGAAAAGGGGGCCATGCTTCAATTAAGTGACTGGCGCTAAAAGAACGGCTTCAGCAGATAGGCAACCATACATGTCCTGCATGCAGGTAGTGTAAGTGTATTTGTGTATTTGTGTGTGTGTGTGTGTGTGTGTGTGTGTGTGTGTGTGTGTGCGTGTGTGTATGTGTGTGTGTTCGTGTGCATGCGTGCGTGTTTGTAACATGGACATAGCGCGATGCTCTTTTTTTGTTCCATATCTGTACTCTTTCGTTCTTCTGTTGCCATGCCTGAACAGGTAAATTGAGGACGTGTGACTTTGTCGCTTGTTCATTTCGCGTATGAAGAACAGGCCCTGGTAAAGCTGGCATAGGCCTATCAGTTCCAGTGAGTTGCCCTTCCCTTTAAGACTGGTGCGATGACACCACGACAGGTGGTCGTGAATATAAGAGTCTCCGATTTAGAAACGGTGGGCGACTGTTCTATTAGAATCGAATCTCTGGTAAGACTTAAACTCGAATCAAAGATATAATAATAAAATAATTTCTCTATAACAGGAGGTGATTTGAGATCCCATACAAGAGAGATCACATAATGCATGTCTACTTCTCTCTACGGTACAGAAATAAAATGTGACTAAGACAAAAGGATCTTAGGCCTAAGGAATCTACCTGTATGGAGGCCTGTTTCTATTGTCACTTTTGTGTGCGTCCGTTTGATGAACAACTGTAAACAAAACTTCACACTGAAAAAAATACATAATATATGGTTAAAAATAAATTAGATGTAGTCAATGGAAACAGTCTAAGACATGAAAAACTCATTTGATCCTTTCCCGTGACTTCCATTTGAGGCCTCCCTGTTTCCGTTGCCGCCGCCGTTGAAGGTTCGGCTCGCAAGCTTTTCGTACTTTTCCTTGTACAAGTCCCGTTCTTTGACAAGGCGCGCGACCTCTTGTTTGAGTTGCTCCACCTGATTCTGAAGTGTGCACTTCTCGCTCTCCAACATGTGCCGCTGTTGCACGCGCTTGAACCGGCAGGACTGTGCATAACCCCGGTTCTTCAGGGTCCGCCGCTTTTGCTTGAGGCGGATCACCTCCTCTTTGCTGAATCCCCGCAGCTGTCTGTTGAGCTCGCGCACTGTCATGCTGACCAACTGCTCGTCGGAAAAGCGATCCTCAAGGCGCGCGTGCGTGTGATGGCTGTGGTGGTGATGGTGGTGATGGGCTGGGTGATGGTGGCCGTTCGCATTGGTGGAGAGATCCTCCCCTGCGTACTGTGGCCCGCGGAAGCCCTCGTATGGTGCGTGGTGATGGTGATGATGATGCGCATTTCCAATGAGTGCCTCAACTGCGTCCTCCGGCGTGAGGTTTAAGGCTTCGGGGTTAATGTGATGCTGGTAGTTGGGAATCCAATATAGGTCCTCCAGTTGTGCTTTCCCACCTGCGCCTGGATTGTTGTTGTTGCTGTTGTTGTTATTGTTGCTGTTGACACTGTTGGCCAGGTTGTGTCCCGGAGGCGCTCCAGGGCTAGGTGCGCCGAAGCTGGGAGAGGAGGGCACAGAGGAACACGGCGTACTCAGAGGGGTAGAGGACAGGGAGCCTGGTGGTAGACGATGGCAGTAGCGCTCGGCTTCGGGTGGCTCCTTCTTCACCTCGAACTTCATCAGGTCGAAGTCATTGACATATTCGATGGCAAGAGGACTGTTCGGTAGCTCCGCGCTCATGGCGAGATCGGTGGCCATGTCAGTCCATGCGAAACACGCGTGTTTTCACTGACACTATGATCTTACAGCGCTCTACGATTGTGACCAGCCGAATATCTTCAACGCTAATTTATACAGATGGCTTTAACACATATGCACGCGCCCGAGAAGGGTGTATTTAGTCCTTAAAACAGCTTCTATTTATAGTGGCGCTGAGCTCGCGCAGTTTCGTGCATGTAAATGAACTTGTACACCTGCCAGTCCGCCTCTCAGTCCCTCTTGTTGACAACTTGTGCCGGGTCAAATGAACGCCTTAATATCACGAAGCAGGGAAAGTGGAACAAGAAACTTGTGATGTCAGAGACACAAACCTGGCTTGTCCTCACGTTACCTCAATCCGCTGCAAACAACTCTTGACATTGAAAGAGCATGCGAAGTTTTCTCCCTCCCTCGCCTGTTCCTCTCAGTGTTTACACTTTAAATCCACTCCGTCTGATGGCAGAGTCGCAAATAAGTTTTGAGTCAGAGCCAGAAAACAGGGCAAAGTCGGTCAAGTTTCCACTCTATCAGGAAAGCAAAATCCCGTTTGAGAATACGCTGACGCCCTCTAGTCCCTCCGAGGCTGTGTTTAGCTGTTTCCTGCCCCGTCTCGACAGTCACAAAGTGCACCACTTTGAATCAGTGTTAGCTGGAGCTTCCTGTGCGTTTTAGATATTAATCTAATGAAGGCATAGTTTAGCAGCTATCCTGTGCATCCACAACGCGATTCCCAGTCTTGTTTCTGTTGGCAAATGTAGAGGATATGATAATATAAACTCTGTTTTTATCTCTGTTGTGGACTATTTTGGCTGTACCTCTTAGCCGCATCCATGCAAGTTCAGTAGCACACTGACACATTGCCTGTGGTTTTATACTCAAAATTGCATCGACTGTCCCACCCCAGCGAACGGGACGGACCAATGGTAGGGGGCGCGGCCAACACATTTGCATTTTCCTATAGCAACCTCTAGGCCAGCTGAAGTGAGTGTTCGGCAGCTGTCCGCGAGAACAGGTGCTGAGTCCCGCCCTCTAGCGACTAAGCTCAGTCTTGAACAAGGAGGCGAAGATGCGCAAGTGGAAAGACGATAGCACTGCTAGATTTGCTAAGAAAATGTTTACTTCGAATCCCTTAAACCACTCTTTGTATCCATGCTATATTAAGTCAAAGTCAGTTTTATTTGTCAATTTCTTCAAATGTACTTAAACCATCAACGAAACGTAGGCCTATTTTAGGTTGTTGACATACACATACACAAGAAAGCTCTCGAGAAAGAACTGTTTAGTGGGAACATTAACATGACTAGGGCATGAAATTAACTTATTAGATTGTTAGGTTCCGTTCGTAACCAAATAAAATATTCTCCATTAGAATCACTTCCCATTAGAAAAAAAACCCATTTGGACATGGCTTCATTTTATGCAAAATGCTAATATAAGAGAGAAATGCCAACCTAAGTTCAGTATACAATGTTTTTGCAAAGAAACTTGGCAGTTCAAGGACATATTAAGGACTAAGGACATATTTCACCGTTCATTTTTGTCACATGATGAGACCAATGAAACATCAATAATGTACAATGCATCCTCCTCAGCGAACGCTTGAGGAATGGGATAGCTTTGGTAAAGAGAAAAATATGCACTTTCTTTAGCATAAATCTAGGCTACAGCAAAACTCATACCCCAGACTGCGCACTGGTTAATTATAATCGTCATTTGACCTGATGACCAAATTAATCACATGGCATGTCAGTTTGGCCTTCTGTGCCGCGTGCGTTCAGGCTTTAAGTCCAGTGGTTGAAAGGGGCACTGATTATATCGTTTCGTCTACCTTCTTAGGCCTTTGGTTACTGCATGAACAATAAAACTAAACGTAATTTGTTCTTTTAAACAAACGTGTTATCGTCGTCGTAATTTGGTTTTACCATTATTCACACCTTTGACAAGACCTGTTAAAAGTTTATTATGGTGACAGTGATCTCAATGCATGCGATGTCTCCTTCACTCGCAGTGATGTCCGAAAGACGAGCCCAGCTCACATCAAATATGCCGACGCAGAGGAAAGAAATAAGATGTATTAAGGAGAGGGACAAATCATACCCCGGTGCTTGAAGTTTAAGGTGCGCACAGTCATTATATGCGTTTTTATCAAATAAGCAGGGCTGGACCTCAAAGTCCGAGCTAAGCAGTCCGCTTTGAAATGCCACATTTAAGAAGATCTACGGATGCCCATTCATTGAGGGAGGAGGTGGGCTGTGAGCGCGTGGCCGAGGGCTCTAGACATAAATTTGAAGTCAGGGTTTTCATTGTGCCTTTGCATATTGGGAGTTAGCGGCTGGTGCAGTTCCCCCTATTTAAGCAAAATGGACATCAGCATGTCGGAGATCCAGGGACAGAGGAAGGGAGGGAGAGGGGGGGGATTGAGTTGTGCATTCCTATGAAACCACAGACAAGCATTTTACTGCTTAACTCTCTCCCTCATCATTTGTGTAGGCCAGGGTGGATGAAGTGGGGTTAGGGGGTTATCTGAAGCCCTTAAATCTTCAGCGGAAAGATTCAGCACTAATTGTAAATAAAACTTCACCAAAGTCATATAAGGTATGGGAGAGATATAGCTAGAAACTTTTGGTCAGTACACAACCAATACCGTTTATGGACTTAGTAGTTTACCCTCACTGTGATGGCTAGGTTCTCTCAAACAGAAGGCACACATATCTGTTCAAATGGGTGTAACGGACACTGAGGCAATGGAAGGTTTCATTCACTACACCTACACGGTCCATCATTGACCTATTATTTATGTGAATGACGGTATGGCACACACACATTGGTTGGTTCAGAAAATAATAAAAGAAAAACGTATGGGCCCCATCGTTAAATCCTCCTTTCCCCTCTTTTTCCTATTGGCTAAAGCATGTCATTAGACTTATTCATTCGTGCTCCAGCAGTGCCAGTTGGCATATGCCCAGTTCACCATCATTGGTAGAGTACTACAGCCCTAGTCCCCACTCCGTTTTTGTAATGACCCACGTGTGGCCACGGTCTACTAGAGGACCTCTTATTTCCCGCAGCGCCGTCTGTCTTCTCTCTCGCAGCCGACGTGTCAGCCCATCTCTCCGCCTCGCGTCGGAAAATGCTCACGGACAGGGTGTGTCATGTCAAATCTCTTGCAACAAGGGGGAGTGGGGGGCTCAAAGACAAACTGTGCGTTGAGGGAGAAGTGACAGAAGGAATAGAGGAGAGAAAAATTGCCCGCGTATAAGGAGAGAAGTATAAAAAGGGGAGATGAGGGGTGGAGAGAGGGGGAAGGGAAGGGTATGATGGAGAGAAGGAAGGAGACTGGGCACGACTAATGAATCTTCTTCTTTGGGCGCGCGTGATCTTTATTGAGTGAGCCGCGCGGGGTTTTCTCTGTCTCTCTCTCTGCTGCTCCCGTAATCCCGGGAAGAAAAATTCCGCTTGAGCTTTTCCTGCGTCTGCAGCTCGTGCCTCCTCTTGCTTTTACTCAGAAGTGGAGTATTGATCTTAATTAGAGTTTGCAGAGCTCAGCAACTCCTGCTGTGGGTTCGAGACAGGCGGTAGCAGACATCTGTCTCAAACACTTACGCACGTGCGCGCGCACATACGGACACACACACACACACATTCACATCTGTGTAATGCACTTACGTACACACACACGTAAGCGCCTTACAAAACTACAAAATGTAAAAAAAAAAACAAAAAAAAACCTGTTTACCCTATTTTATATATGTCTAGTGCACACTTTTCATGATTTTACAAAACACCTCTATAAACACCAGCTATACCATAAAGAAAACATACTGTAGTCTATGTGCAAATCAGTTTTGTATGCCCATACCGCTCACCCCCAATAAATAGATAAGACAGGCCAGTCACCTGTCTCTCTCCCACACACCTGTCTCTCTCCCACACTCCTTCTCTTACAAACACTTCTTCTTGTAAGCTGGGGTTTCTACCTACAGTCTATGGTTTCTACTGACATGTGTGGGGTATTTCCACATGAATGGGATGTTTTTTTTAGGGGAGTCCACTAATGGAATTGATTCAAGTCATATCCCAGACCACTCAGATAATGCCAAAAAAGAACAAGGCTGACGACACATGCACAAAGCCATGTTTGAAACCAAGTAGCTTTTCGCTTTATTTCTAATAAACACTTTAAACAACTGAGCGATTAAAATCCTGCGTGAGCTGGTTTTGGGATGTTGGAGGCACAGCGGGGTGACCAATGAGAGGCCACAGTCCAGGGGTGACCACTACAGGGGCCACAGTCTCTAAAATCGGGGCTTGATGTGAAGCTTCTCTCCTTTTGCTGAAAGAGAAGGTGAAAGAGAAAGAGAAAGAGAAAAGATGAGAAACGATAGAAAAACAGATTGATAAACTTTGGTCAATTTGACAGCCAAAGTTATTCATGCGGTCCTCACGTAGGTCTTATGCCGCCAGATGCATCAAGTGACCTGTTCAGTGGCACGCCAAAACACATGACTCACCAGTGGGCGGGATCAGGGTATGAGGGGGCGTGTCCGGGGGTATGGCGTCCTCAGGGGACTTGGGGAGGGCAATAAAAGACGGCAGTGACCGTGGCGTCGGCGAACATGAGAGGGACCCACCCTCGTTTTCTTGCCTCGGCGATGACAACGACAACGTTGTTGATTCGGCACCTGCGCTCTGGCCTTGGTCTGGCCTGCAAGGGAGGGAGGGGGGGGGGGGTGAGAAAAAGAGAGACGAAGAAGGAGGGATGAACAGAAAAGAAAGAGGGGAAGAGATAATAAAGAGACAGGGTGATAATGAGCAGGAGACAGGGGACACTGCACATGGCAGTTAACAGTAAGCTTTATACATTTGATCAAGGACACACACAAGTCCTCTTCCGAGTTTCTGCAGGTTTCAACAACCTCAGCATTATCATCATGACTGTTGGGATTGAAATTTCTTAGCGAACATAGGATACTAAACTACCGGCCACAATGGAAAAAAATGTCCACTTCAAATAATAAAAAAAAAAACATGTTTCAAGCAAGCCCCTCCAGGGTTTCCCCCGAGTGCCTTCACAGTTAATTAAAGCCTCCTATACAACACCTCACACTATGACATTACCTGCACTGCTCAAATATTGTGACAAAGGTCATTTCAAAAGTTGCTTAACAAAAAATTAGGCTACTTATTTTTGTGCTTTCTATCATATACCATATAAAACTGCACATAACCTGAACATACCCTGTGCTGTGATAATATTCACTAGTCTTTGATTAATGACTTTGACTAATCCCTCATTCCTGTAATCTAAGAGTGTGTGTGTGTGTGTCAGTCTGCATTCACCTCTTTAAGGAGGCTTTAGTGAGTGTCCTTTTAGCAAGTTGAGGTGGTGGTGGTTGTGGTTGAGCTGTTGACGTCTTGTTTTGGGTCTGGCTGGTGGCTGCCGTCTTCCGGGTACGGTGCTTCAGCTTACACTTGGATCCACGCGGGCACACACCTGTTGCCGAGAAGTCCGGACACACCAGGGTGTGCTTCTTCTTACACTAGGGGACAACACACACACAAACACAAACACAGAGAGGGTTTACAAATACATTGGTATTAGGTCGCCTCATGTTCAAAAAACCAGGTCACGTTGTACCAACCAACACATGTATAACAAGATACATGCGCGCGCGCACACACACACACACACACACAGGCAAAATGGCTGCATTGAAGACAGGTAAAATATAGTATACTTTCCTGCTATGAAAAAAAGCACAAATATTATTGCTTATCAATGGTCAAACATTGACCATTAAAGAGGGGCTAAGCAACATTCTGTTTTTCTCTCTCACGAGCTCCCTCTAAAGACCGCTGTATTGCACTGTATTCTATACATTCTATTGGAGGCGGACCGCGCAGCTGAACATTGCAAGTGCTGTATCTACCGCTATTGGCCACGGTGGGGCATTCTACACCGTTCGTTCGCCGTGTAATGACTCATTTTAGCATCCTAAACAGTATGAAACGGATTAATTAAATGAAAAATGTTGCATAGTGGGCCTTTAAAACAAGAGGAACAAAATGAATAATGTTGTATAAGTGTTGCTAAATTTGTATATAGAAGCCTGTCCAACAAATATATACTGTATGTACTGTATGTAAAGGGAATTTAGCTCCCACCCAGAAGACAGGCGCGCACACACACACACAAACCAAACAAATCAAACACACAATATGTATATGGATTTGAAACCAAGGCCATCCCACACACAGACATGCTAGTGTGTGGAACAACCCCTTTTGTGGAAGGAGGAAACCTTGACCAGAAATCCTCTCAGGGGGGAAGCCTTGTCCCCTCTGTCATGCCCAGTAGAATAGTATGTGAATGTGGTAAGCTGTGTGTATGTGCATGTGTGTGTGTGTGTGTCTCTGTGTGTGTGTGCTTGTGTTTGCATGTGCTTGTGTGCGGGGGGGGCTGTGTAATATGGGTGTAAATTGGTGGTTTCATTCTTCAGGAGATCCGATCTCTCCCACCTGTCAGAAAAGCTAATTATACCCACTATGGGGTGCTAGGCGCGCGTGTGTGTGTGTCTGTAAGGGTATGATTGAAAAGTAATACGAGTGTGTGTATGTGTGTGTGAGAGAGAGAGAGAGAAGCAGAGTGAGGGAGAGTGAGTGAGTGAGCATCTATGTACGTGTGCGCG